>CAEGAD010062862.1:0-17039 GCA_903067055.1 Poeciliopsis paucimaculata
ATATAAAAATATATATAAATATAAATAATTTTAGACAGAGTAATGCCAAAAAGCTGAGCAAATATCCTCAAGTTGCATCTAGCTAATAACTGCGTATTAGCTAGAAGAGTGTGGATAATTTATTTGATTTTCAGTGCAGTGAAACAAGACAAAAGCCACTTTATTTATGGAAAAAGTTTCAAATTTATCATCCCTGTTTCACTGGCTTGAAATAATGGTACGTTCAACCAATCAAATTGTCTTGACTATTTACCAGCTTTAGATTAAAATATCACATTTAAGCAAGAGTCCAAATCCTTCTGCTTAAAGCAGATAATTAAGTATCAACTATATCTTTGTCCAGGTCTTTCAAATCATTCATTATTGTCTGACACTCATTTTCATGTCCTGGTCTTAATGTTTGAGCTTTGTGTTGTCCTGGTTTAATTTTTATTTGTTCTAGCTAAAGAATAAGCACAGAATTTTGTACTTTCTGTAAACTAAAAGGGGCCTTTATACAGCTCCACAGTTGGCCTGAAATCAACTCAAATACTCACTTAGCAATTGCTAAGCAAACAAGAACTGTTGTTGCGATGAAAAACTGAAATAAGTTTGTTGTAATTTATTCTGAGTCGATATTTTTTGTAAGGTAAGGTAATTTTATTCATATATCACATTTTTGGCAACAAGGCAATACAAAGTGCTTTACAAAAATTAAAAGGAAATATTTAATGTTATTGAGCACTAACAACTATAAGACAATATGAGCGTTTGTGAGATTTACGCAGGTTCCGATTTGATTGGAACCTTGAAGCAAAATATTGATTATTTTTAACATTGGCAATTAAAGCTAATCTAATTCTTGCAAGGCAATCATCTGTCCTGCAGCGCCACCACCAGGTCAAATATTTCTATAATTCAGTACAACATGCAGAGAGAAACTAATGCATGTGAAAAAACTCCGTCCCAAGATTTACAAAAGAAGGAAGTCCTCATAAATTATCCGTGTCACATTTTCTTTTGCAGTGATTTGAACATTTAGAATGAAAATGTTTTATAATACTTGTGTTTTAGTTTGAGGCCGCATAATTTGTGGTCAAAGAATTCATTCAGCTTCTTCTCCAACATCCAGTCACTCCATGTGGGAAACAGCAAAGTCAGAGTCACAACCAGGCGACTAATCCAAGCTGAACCAAACGGGTGACCGCCTGGTCCAACACAGCCGACGACCCACGCTCCGCTCCTGGCGCTCAGGTCCACCTGCACGTCAGAGCAGGACTTACTGGGAGGGTTTGATCTTTTTTTCTCCTTTTGTGAGACTTCTCATAAATACACGTGTATGCTTTACCTGCTGTTCAGCTTTACAGCATATGAGAACTATAAGAGAAAAAAAAAAATCTATGATAGTGTTAACTAAATGGAAACATCTGCTTTCTACACCAATACATTTAAAATTAAAACAAATAGTAATGTTAAAATAATTTGCACTAATTATTGGTCCTCACTTTATATCTGCACGGACCCCCAATGTCGTCGCTGCTTTCAAAGCATGTTGGCTCCAGACCTTCATCCAAACAGGCTTTAATGTTGCTTAGTCCACAGGGGCCGATCGCTGCCACCATCTGGGCCATGATGGAAGAAGCGATGCGGGTCAGAGGGAATCTTGACCCGCTAGATCAGATTAAACTGCAGGAGACACAAGACAGGAGGATAAAAAGTCAGGGAATATGTTCTGATTTCCAGTTCTGTTCATTTGAATGATGTGTACCTTTAATTTGCCTGTGCAGAAGGTTCAGTTACTTTAATGACTTAGCCGGTCCTGTTTTGTCATTAAAGATCACAAATCAGTGTTGGAAGGAAGATTTCGATCAGATAAATGAATTAGAAAATATTGAGGTGTGAAAATGTCATCTTGTGCATCTGCTGATTTAAGACTTTCTCACATTTCAGCTTTTGAGTTCGTTGACGACAAAAAGAGATTAATCCTCCCTCCTTTAAATTAATGTAGGCACAAAAATAAATAAATCTTTGCATCTGTTTCCATCCACATTATGAAAGTTTAAAAGGAAATATGCAACACATTAATAGATGGTAAAGAACAACCACTTGTTTCCTTTTGACCACAAGAGGGAGAAAGTAATCAGCAGTGACTACATGAGCTTACAGACAGCCATTAAATTGTCTCACCACACTTTTAATGTTACAAAACTTAGAAAGTGATCTGACCCCTGACATCCCCAAAAACAAATATAACAGTTTAGGATAATTGTTAGAATAATTATGTTTTAAAGAAACTCTTGATAAAGCTGCCCTTTGATGTGTAATTTTAAATAGCAACCATCTTAGACAGGAGGTGTCTGACCCCAAGCTGAGTACAATCAGGAGCATTTAGGAGGTGCTTTTTACAGCAGTGTTTCCCAAACCTGCCCTGAATGTTTTAGGTGACTTAAGACATCTGATTGAAATGACTGCAGTTCATCAAAAACTTGTTAATCAGCCACAAATTGAAATCATAGCATGGTAACATCTAAAACATGCAGGGCATGCGATGTGACTATTCAGAGGTTCCTGCCCCCATACTTACCTTGTGTCTGCTCTTCTTCCACAGTTTGAGTTTCCGTCAACATTCATTCCCGGGATCGACCTCTGGTTTTTTCTGTCAAAGCCAGGAGGCAGCTGACTCCACAAGTGTGTTGGTACTTACACTGAGAAACCTCAGCCTTACGGAGCCAGGGTGTCAAACTCATTCTCATTTTGTGCCATATTCAAAAACCTGAATGCTCTGACTTCTTATTACTGTACATATCAATTACAGACTATAACGTGACATCAAGTAAGCCTGCAGTTACTTAAACTCAATGTGTTTGACCAATTTTGAGAAAATTTGCAGTAAAATTAGAAAAAAGAAATGTGGAGATTTCTTAATTTTGTGTGAATTTTGCAGATTTGTGAAAAGCTGGAAGAAGTTATTGATGTAATTTGGAATCTAAAGAGTCACATTAAAAGCTATGGCGGGTCAGATTTGGCCCCCGGGGCCTCAAGTTTTTGACGCATGTGTTATAGAGTATACTCACCTTTTCTTCATCGGCAGCAGTAAAATTCGTACATTTTCAGCTCAGCTTACGTTTGCCTTTCTGCAAATCCAGTTTAACCATTTACCTTTCTTGTCCACTGTGGACCCAAAGCAGTTTCCCCCCTGATAGTCTTCTTTTCAGAAATACATTTTTTCACATCCTGCCTGCTCCAGAGTCCAGTTGTGAAAACATGAAACTCTTAAGTCTGTTAGAATGATCAAAATCTCAATTTCCTAAATGCCACAATGATAAAACAGATTTATTAGTGTCTTCTAAATCTGAAGTCTACATACACATTGATTACAACAGTGAGTTAATGACCAGATGAAGTAGTTACTGTTTGCCTAATTTCATTGTTGTTGTGCATTATTTCAAGGACTGATCAGGACAAAATAAGAGAGTCTTCATCAGCGCAGACAGAACAACTGCATGGTGTTGCAAGAGATTATTATTACCTCAACATTTAAATTGCATTTGCATCAATATTGTAACAATGTTGCTATGTGGGTTTTCCAGTTGTGATGCTGCACATTGTCTTGACATGTCAAAGAAATCATTTACAGTGATTCTCGGCTAGAAAATGATGTATGCTACAAAGAGGCAATGTTGGACAATTGATAACTTAAAGCAACAAATCTTCATACACAATGGAAATTTAAGACAGATATGTACAACTTTACATGGGTGTGATTTTTTTTTTGCCAGTGATTGTCTTGCCCTTTCTTTTAGTTTGGCATTTGTATATTCTCAAAGAAACACAAAACAAGACAAACCCATGTCCAGATTATCTCTGATTCCCTGTGAAGTCTCTTTGATCCAGCCGACTCTACATCAGTGACGATTATTTCGAGTCTGTGAGGCTAGTCAGTGAACCATAAATCACACAGAAAACTCTTACTCCTGTTCAGCATCTGGACTAACGGGACAATCTTATGTGACAAAAGCAAAGCCACGACCATAGTTCCTGCACATGCCGTTAACCAGGGAGAACACAGGAAAGACCTCTGGACCTCTGGCTCTGGTACCGCTCTGCTTCTGAAAGGCTTAGCAACCCGCTCCCACTGGGTCAGGATGGCTTGTCTGGCTCCTGCCCACTGTCCAGGCCCAGTGAGGCGATACTGGTAAGGAGTACAGGGACCAAAGAAGATCTTTGCCCAGAGGACTGGGTTTGTTAGCAGCAGTCTCCAAAGATGTGGTTTAACACCAATCTGGGAGGAAAAGCTTATTGTTATTGGGTTGTCCCAGTCAACAAAATGTTAGGAGCTACTCACCTCCTCGGCCATGAAATCCAAGTACTGGATGAAATCAACTTGGAGAACAGCTTGTTGTGGGTTAGGGAAGCTTAAAAAACACAAGAAGGGATCTCAGCTAACTTATTCTGGCGTAAAAATCAACTTTGAGTGTGAGAATGACGGCTACCTGTGCATGTTTAGCCTCCTATCAGTCTCAATGACTTCAAGCATTTTCTGAGTCGATGGGAGGCAAGTCAAGCCTGAAACATTAAACATGGAAAACATTTGGGGTCACAAAAAGTGCTGCCAGAATTTCTCAGTTGCATTCGTCTCTGGGCTTTGACTACACCATTATAACATGATGGGAATTTGATCAAAGCCCTCAGCTGCAGTATCTGATGTCTCTGATGTGTTGAAAGGTGAACCTTTGCCCCAGTCTCAAGTCATTTGCACTTTCCTGTATTGAGCTCTCATTAACCCTGACCAGTCTATATGATCTGGAATCTGCTGTATGACAGGAATCTCATCATATCATTTACATGATTCATGTTGAGGGCTATGAGGGTGTGCAGTGTTGGCCCTCTATCACACACAGTGTTTTCCATTACATGTGTCTGCTGTGTTGCCAATCTGTCTATTGTCAGCCCATCACAGGCAACACAGAGCCAGACAGCACATATACTCATACCTACGGATAATTTCAAGTTGTCTTTTTTTTTTGGACTGTGGAAGGAAGACGGAGGAGAGAGAATCCACACATGCATGTGGAGGAAACGTATGACACATTTTCAGATTTTTATTTTTTAAAATTCTGAAAACCAATTTTACAATTAGGAATTACCTTTTGTGGGTCTGTCACACATAATTATTTTGAAATACATTGAAGTTTGTGGGATTATTGTGTCAAAAGGGCTATGAATAATTTAGTAAGTCACTATGTGTGAACATATTGTGTCTACCTGAAAACACCTTAACAGCCCAGCGGACCTGCATCTCCACAATTGGCATGATTGGTCCCCTTACTTGGAAAAGACCCATGATGGCCAGCGTGGGTTGTTGAAGAGATGGAGGAAACACTCTTCTGAATTATGAAAAGAAAGTAAAAAAAAAATCTTTCATAATATAAAGCACACGCTTTACATCATGGTCTGTGATGTACCTTGTCGGTGCCCCTTAAACACCGAACCTTTCTCGTAACTGTTCTGCATTGACTTACTTGTATAGCTTCAGCTCACTGTGTGGCCCTTCAGACAGAGCAGAGGGCAAGAAAGGGAAGACTCCTTTATATCCTGTACAAAAGACCACGGCGTCAATGTTGTCTTCAACTGTCCCGTCTTCGAATGTAACTCCTGAATCCTTGAAAGCTCGTATGTTGGGCTTCATGACGAGAGCTCCCTGAAGAATTCGACCAGGAAGATCATCATTGACCAGAGGCCTTTTGTCCAAAAGTCTGTGAAATAAATTGCAAGAGACATGTTCACTGACATTTATTTGCAGGCTGCTGTGCGATAGCGCCTCTAAATTTTTATTTTGTTGTTTCTGTAGTTCTTTCTTTCCTAGATTTCATGACGGGTGCTTGACCTTGTTTTATGTTTTGTATTGCTGCAAGGTTGTTGTTTTTTTTTACCTCTTTCTTGACTTTTTTTTTTTTTTTCAGCTGAACTTATACGCTAGACTGTGAGGGACATTTGAGATACCTTTTCACCTATTGACCGGAAAATCTGGTGCAGCTCCCACATTGCCCAACAGTCTGGTTCTGGATGATGGCTTGATTGACCTCGTTGGTTGCAGCGTTAGTGCCAGAATGGTCTTCACAACCAAACTCAGAGAGGTCCTCCTGGTTTTTGTTGCGTTCTATGCTAATTTGTCTGCGTTGAATTCAGCTCTGGTCGTTTTTGAGTAATAGTCAAAACTAGTCAGTTGATTCAATCAGTGATACCTGTGTCTGGGCTTCAGACCGTAGAGTTCATGGTCATTTTTCTGGTTCAGTGCTCTTTCTCCTGCCCAGTTGATTAAAGTCTTGGGGAGCAGCTGCAGCAGGAGGATGTTGAACCTGGAGATCAATGCCATATCCACGGGCAGGCCCCTGTGGGCCACTCTGCTAATCACCCAGAACCCGTCCCGAGCACTGAGAAACGTCTGAAGAGGGTGGAGAATATTAGATGTTGTCGTCGTCTCTCTTAGTTTCTCAAACAACGTGGCAGTTCTCCTGTGTCTGTCCTGTGTCTCACCTTTTCTGCAGATCTGCTGATCTCTACCGCAACATCCCCTCCAGAGTTCCCGAAGCCAACAACCACCACCCTTTTACCCCTGAAGGAATCTGCGTCTCTATATTCCCAGCTGTGAAGAAGCCTGCCAAGGAATGTTTCGTGTCCTGGAGAAAAACATATGGCAAAACAGCTCAAAGGCAAAGGCTTTTATGATAGTATAAATTTACTGAAGCAATCTTCATACCTTGAAAATCAGACAAGGGAAAAACCGGATGGGTATAATGTCCCGAACACACCAGAACCGCATCAAAGATGTGTCTTTCTTCCTTGTTATTTCTATTCATGGTCACTACATCCCACTGACCAGACACTGAGAAGTCTGGCCTTTGTGTAACACTCCTCACAGTGGTCTGAAATGTGTGCAGAAACGCAAGCATTAATGTAGAGATCAATTACCTTGTCATATAAAAACAGGACAGACCTGGAAGCGAATGTATCGGAGCAGGTGAAAATGCTCAGCGTAGAGCCTAAAGTACTGCAGCAGCTGGGAGTTGTGCATGTAGTTGGGATAGTCATCAGGCATGGGGAAATCACTGAAGCACATCATCTCTTTGGAGGTATTTGCCACCAGAGAGCGGTAGATGCTGGATCGATCTGGTTCTGGAGACTCCTGCAGGTGCAGAAAAAAATAAAAAAGAAAGAAAAAAAAGACGGGAGCTGTTAAAGAAGACCATTACTGTGCCTCACGCACTTACAAACACAAAAGATTGCATGATTCTGAAGTGGAAGAAAAAAGTGATACATTGAGTTCAGTGTTTTCGTTTTTGTAAATAAAAGGGTTGCATTCATATTTATCTCCGTTTAAAGTGAACAGTTTAGATCAAACTCAGTGCAGCTGACTGCCTTCAGAATCAATTTAACCATCCATTTGTGTGAAAGGAGGTCCTCTGGTAAGACACGACCAAAATCAAGTCAAAACCTAACACTACCAATTCTCCAATTCTCTTAGGAAAAACAAGGTGGAAGCAGTATCATGCTGTGGGAATGCATTTAAACAGAAAAAAGTTGACCAGAGTTGATAGAATTATAGATGGAGCTAACTAAAATTAAAAAAAAATAAATAAATAAATCCCTGACAGCCTCATGTTTTTCTTTGGTAAGAAGACACCTGGGTAGCAGTTTGACTAACGAGTTCTAACAAAATGACTCCACCTGCCCCACCTTAAATTTCCACAGGCCACCAATGTCATCACTACTTTCAAAGCAGATGGGGTCCAAGCCCTCCTCCAAGCAGACTTTGACACAGGCCAGACCGGAACTGCCTGCTCCGACCACTGCCACACGGCGAACCATCGCTGAGGAGAAACAGGATTGTCAGAGAGGTTTCATCTCGCAAAGCAACGTTTCAGTTTGGCACAACAAAACCATCTTTAGGCAATCACTCTCTTCTGTTTCAGTGAAGTTTTATTCAAAACCAAAAAAAGTTAAGCACTTCCTCGATAAGCTGTGAAAATGACACAAAAGTGTTTGAATAACATCCAAAACTAAAATCTGTTTGAGTTACTTAGTAGCAGTTAAGAACAATTAATTATCATTACATAATTTCACTAGTATTAGCTTGCAAAGTATGTATGACAATACTTATTTTACTCACCTGGACTTCACAGAGACAGAGGCAAGCTGCTGCTTTGCAATCATTTAGCAACAATGCTCATATTTCTGCAGTCTGGGAGAAATGTTACATGTGCACTACTGCTCTCTCCTTTTGTTGTGAGCTGTGTAAAAGCAAAGCTGCAAAGTTTTGAAAGGGCCTTTAGGCAGCACCTGTGAACCGAGCCGCTGCGGCTACGTCACCAGTTAAACAGTAAGGCAGAGGAGGGACTTTAGCCCTCAGTGGTGCTGAGGTAATTATTTGCAGGGTTGACCAGATTGTACGCTTAAAACATTTTTTTTGCAAACATGCAAAGAAAACATAACGATACACTGTGAACAACAAAGTAAGTTTTCAGAGTATTTCTCAACTCTGAGAAAATACTGATATGTTTTCTGGCTACATCAAATATTTGAGCTGAACTAAACTAAACTAAACTAAACTAAAAAGAAAAAAATCTTGTTATAATGCATTTATCCACATCTGTTGAATTAATACTCTAAAACATGAACTTCATAATAAAAATATAGAGATCTGAATATAGACTTGCTATTGGATTGGAATAAACTGAACTAATCTGAACCAAAATAGATTTGACAATTTTGTGAAAAATGTTGCCCCCTAATGAATAATTTCAAATGATGATTTTTTTAAAAATACGTATATATAATAGGAGAAAAAGTTGTTCAAACAACCTGGCTGTATGTGGAAAAAAAGAGTAATTTTCCCCCTAGACATCATAAGTTGCACCACTCTTGGTGGCAGCTAGGGTCTTTTTTGACCCACTGTTTTCGATATAAAAAGATATTCAATATTTTTTAAATTCAGCCACATTGAAGGTTATGTATGAATGGGTATTTTTTGTAAGCCAGGCCACAGAAGCTCAATCATATTTAAGTCTAGACTTTGACTAGACCAATGTGATTCAACGGAGTTTTAAGGCCTTAAGAATGACTCTGCAATCCTTCTTTTCACCGTTTCATTAGATCAGGGCATGGTATGTTGCTTTTTGAGACGTTTTGAGTTTGGGTTATAATATTTAAGTGCCTTGACCAGTTGAATACGACCATTTTTGTGGCTGCAGAGGAAAAGCATCTTAAACCAATAAGCCATCAAATGAAAAATGTGTGCCAGTTTCTATGGTCTTCATTAAGGCTCTGGGTCTATTTGGTTGTATTTTTGATTGCAGAAGGAGGGACTAAACCAAGATGGGGTTCATGCCATCATGTCCATCAGTTCCCATAGATACAGAAAAAAGAGGTTGAAACTGATAAAGACGGCCAACAGCGGTGCACAAGCAGGGCGATTTCTGTTCATATTTTATACATGTGAGACAACAGAAACATTACAAAATCTGCTCCAATGTTGATCTTCCGCCGGCCTCCAATACCTTCATCACTCTCAAAACAGACAGGGGTGCATGCTTGACCTGCTGTTGAATCTTCTCTAAGCATAAGCAGAGCTGCAAGAGAGGTTTCATTTTACATTAAGATTTTCTAATTGCTTCCTAGAGTGAAAAAGGAGATAACAAGCCTAAGATAGAAAGAAGAAATAAAAAAAGGACTCAATTAAACTCTGGGTGGAAAAGTAGTATTAGCAGCACCTATTGCTTTAATGTACCTTTAAAACATTTATTCAAATGACTTCTGGTGTTCACTGAAAACACCAGAAGTCAATAGTCCATATGAAAATAATGTAATATCAAAAAGACGAAAAGAAATGTGTCACAATGGTAGCATATTTATGGTGATGACAGCATCTGGTTGTTGGTGCAGGAGAAGAACTACAACACAAACTGTGCAGAGATTTTGACAAGTGCAGGCAATGTTTAAACCACAAGAGGGACGAATCTCTGGAGAAGTCAAAGTGTGGCTCTTAAACCTAAGAACACGCTGGTTATTTTACCTCAAACCACCTGAATGTTTGAACTTTAGACATACTTTGGTGTTCCAATCATAAATCTATGCTAAAAATGCACAAGAGCTGGGTTTGACATGATCAAAGCAGGTTCACATTATTGTTGGAAATGCTTTTTGTATGACATATATAATAAGAGCCCAGTTCATTACAGGAACATCTGATGTCCTTATTTTGCTTTCCCTGACTTCTTGTGTCTCTCCCTCTTCTTTTCTGCTTCTGTAGTTCAGGAAGGTGAACTCTGTCGGCTTTCTGGCCCTGGCTCAACATCCTCCCTTCTTGTCTATAAACAATGGTCTGCAGTACGTCGTTGGTTTAGCTCTGGCCTGCTTGTAAACAGTTAACCTGAAATACTTCCTGCAATATGAAACATTTCTTCACTGCAGGCTAGTCTGAGTGTCACCGGCATTGCATGTTAAAGTGAAAAGAGCTGCGTTGTTCGATAGGGTTACACTGCTGCGTGACTGACAGATGTCCACAGTCAACATCAGAGGTTCTAAACTTGGGGCTTCCTAGACGGTTTGTGGACGGAGTTTGGACATCAGGGTGGGGATGATGGTGGGATTGTGAACTTGGATGTAGTAGACGGCGCTTCCTCCAGCCACGAGCAGCAAGCTCCACTTGAAGAGGCGGCCTGCTGTCGAGCTCTCCTGAGGCCCCAGCTGTGGGAGCACACAAATAGTTACTGTCTGAATTTACTCGTCAATCGGCATGCAAGTCAAATTGATTTGGGTGTTTTGATGGTGCATTAGAAGTGTTTTTTCTTTAAAGATGGCATGATGATAGAAATTCATCAATATTTTGATGTAAAAATCAGGCTGAAGGAGTAATTTATTGTGGATTTTTTTCAAATTAAACATACATGTTCAGAGATGTAGGTCAGAAAACTCCCAGAAGCTTAAGGTTGGCTGGTTTGATCCATTCTGAAACCACTTTCAATGTATGTTTGGGATTATTCAACTCTTGGATCGCGCAAGTGTGTCCAAGTTTCTAACCATTTGTACTAAATGGATCCTCCAGATGGCAGGAAGTTAGATAAAATGAACAGGAACAGCCCATGAACCACATTGGGCCAACACTCAAGGGTCACTCTGCACAACATTAGGCCTCTGGAATAGCCCCAACTTTAACCCCACATAAACTTTGTTGACTATTCTGAAGTTTTATCTATGCCAGGAAACTACATGTCTGAAATCAGCTCTTCAAATTGTGCCAAAGAGAGTGGTGAAATACCCGGTTACAGATCTACAAGAAACTTATTGACTGAGAAATGTAATATTGCTGATACATTTTACTTTGCATGTATATTTTGAGCACTTTGAGAAATTTCCCATTTATGGAGCGACTGTGGCTCTAAGGGTAGAGTAGTTGTCTTGTGATCTGTAGGTTCAAATCCAGCATTTTCCTGGCACATGTTGATATGCCCCTGGGCAAGGTATTTAACCCCAAACGGCATGTCGGTGAATAAATGTGACTTTAGTGCAAAATGCTCTGAGTGGTCAAAATGATTGGAAAAGCGCTACACAAGTTCTACTGCCGTTTAATTCTTTTAAAAATGAATGAGGTCCTGTGTTTTATTCTAATGTAAAAAAAAAAGAAGCAGTTCAATAAATAGTAGTGCAGATGATAGCTGTATGTAAACTTCTGACCAGGAGCGTACACAGCACTCATTTCAGACCTGTCGGGTTCTCAGGGGCTGGTACATGCGGTCGAGCTGGGTGAAGATCGCCCTGCGGGCCCCGTCCCATTTTCCCGGTCCCATCAGTCGGTACTGGTAAGCAGTGATGGGTCCCCAGAAGACCCGCATAAACAGGGGGAAGTCGGTGAGGAACAGCCAGAGGAGACTTGGGCGCACTCCGATGTCCTTCGCTAAGTTGTCCATGTACTCGACAAAGTCCACCTGCAGGGGCGTCAGCCTCGACACAATGTAGCTGCAGGAGAAAAACGTATAAGCTTAAAAACTATTTCATTGTTAACAACCTTTCATCTAAGTCACAATGAATGTCGCTCGTACTTTTTGTCAATGTTTTTGGTGTCCTTCTCAACAGCCTTGATCATGGTTTGATTTGAGGGAAGCTTCTTATGTCCTGAGGGGCCAAAGACAAGAAAGCGGACATTTAACAACCAGACCTTTACGTCTGTGCCGAGGTTGGGACAAGTAGGTAATATTTACACCATTTAAAGATGGCCTCTGTTGAAGTGAAATCTCACCTTTGAAGACACGAGCGACAAAGCGGGCCTGCATCTCAGCCTGTGGCATGATGGATCCGTCAGAATGGATAAAGCCCACAATAGCCAGAGTAGGCTGCTCAAGGACTGGGGGGAAAACGTGTTTGTAGAGACCCACACGGTGCCCCGACTTGTACATGACATGCTTCGGCAAGTAGGGGAAATCGTAGTTGTACCCCGTGGCGAACACAATCAAATCCACCTGTGAGAGGAAGTACATTGATTAGAAGGTTGTTTTTTTCCCCTCAAAGAAACGAAAGGTTGTGACACATCTCGTCAAATTTCCCTCTAACATTTTCCGCAGTGCTGCCATCATCAAAGACCACGGTGGAGCCACGGATCTCTTTCAAGTTTGGCTTGACGAGGACCGACCCGGACAAAATCTTGAAGGGAAGGTCATCGTTGATCACTGGAATCTGGCTGAAGAGTCTTAGGAAAAAGAAGAGGAGACACGATTTAACAGTAGACTGCAAACATGATGAAGTCCTCTGAAAATCAAGTAGTGATAGTTCATTTTCTGAATTGAAATCAGGTAACACAGGATCAATCATGGTGACTATTGTCTTGTAACAATTTTCTTGGCATGTTTTTGTCTTTTCATTTTGAAATGGTGGAAATAGAATCAGTGTTTGTGTGGCATTGTGGGGTGTGGTGAAGAACACCGCCCTCTAGTGTTTGATACTTTAGGATCTTTGCAGCACATCTTTAGCCCTTCTCTCTCCTGCCTCATCCTGACTGATTACTGTTAGTGAAAAATGTTTTGTCTCAATGGAATCGTTGTCCATAAATTTGGATACTTTTTCTTAACATTTTTTTTCTTTCTTTTTTTTTATTTTACCCCAGATTGTATAAACAGATTCATGTTAAAAGTTGCTGTTTTCCCCCACATTTTGCAGAGCAAGATTATGACACTGGAGTTACAGATGAATTCATTTTCTAGGCTTTTTAACCATCCAGGCCTGTCTTAGTTGGAGTGCAAAGAGATTTAAAATCAATTTCACAGGTGTCAAACTCCAGTCCTCCAAGACTCTCTGTTTTAACACAGATAAACCCAACAGTTAGGTCATTAGTAGAGCATTAGCAGAACAAGGGTTTGATGCCCTCGTAGGCTAAAGATTCCTTTCTAACTTAATACTTAGGAATTGTGTTTCTTGCTGCCTGTCATGGAAAAGGTTACAATAAGGACACATCTGCCAGTCATGTCATATGAAATGTTTGTGAACTCTCACCAAAAGAACTATTTGGGTTACATGCACGAGGTTGGAAGGTTGTTTTCCACAGCTGCTTCAGCACCAGATAGTCTTGCCCCTTGTTATTTCTTTCCTTATCATTGTATAAAAACTTACATGTTGTCTCTGCCTGGCAGAGCTTTGTGAGCTTTGAGAGCTTGGTTAGCCTTGCATTCAGACTGGCTTGATTATTGATTGTCTTTTGAGCTCTCTGAGTTGTGCACAATTTATGAATAAACCTGATTGAGTGATTTTACCTGAATAGTGCTTGGAAATACTTTTTTTCCACGACATGCCACAAAACACTTGATCAAATCCAGAACAGATTATTGCTCAGACAGTCTAACACAGTTGGGAAAACACGTGTTGGAGCTTTACCCCCAGATAACCCTGGCTGAGCTTAACCCCTGGTAGGTGGTGCATGTCAAAGCAACAAAGTATGCATACCTATTTCCCACAGTGCGGTTAATATTTTCCTGTTGGTTCCACTGACTCTACTGACTGCAGGAGACACTTGTCTTGTCAGTTGCCCCTCAGCAGCGTCTTGAGCAGCACATTGCAATCTAGTGGATGCTTAGGCACCTATCTATCTAGCCAAGGTTTTGTGTTCAAGCTGCTCTCCTGCTGGATTGGACATAATGGTTTGTTGTTCTATGGCTGGAATCATAAAACTTTGATGGAGTAGCTTTCTTCTTTAGACTATACTCTCCAATAAAGGGTGATCAGTGAGGAGGTGCTGCAAGTTGATTGACAAATACCAATTTAGTTTTGCTGAGGAAAATAATGATCTGCTCAGAAAACAACGATTTACCCCCCTCATCATAACTTTGAAGTACCTTACCTGTGTTTGGGTTTGAGGCCGTACACCGCGTGATCATACATGGCGTTGAGCTTCTTCTCCCCCAGCCAGTTGAGAAAACACATGGGCAGCAGCTTGAACATGACATGGACAAAGCGCGTGTTGAACCTGTCGACCGGCAAGCCATTGTCGGAAACCTGACGGATGACCCAGGCACCGCTGCGAGTGCTCAGGTACACCTGCAGGGAAAGATCCAAGTACAGCAAGTAAATAAAGCCGTCGGTGAAAGTGTGCGGCCCGTTTTACAGGGAGAGCAAGACTTTCAATGTGGCAACGGCTGGAAAAAACCCCCAGAAAGTCTTCTGGACCTGCTCTGCTACTCTGCTGCCCTCCACGGCGATGTCTCCTCCTGAGTTGCCGATGCCGATGACCACCACTCTCTTCCCGTGCATGTCCTCAGGTCCCTTGTAGTCCCAGCTGTGGAAGTATTTTCCTTCGAACGTCTCAATTCCTGGAACACATTGGGAAAATATCTGAGCGTGTGGAATGCAAATAACGAGGAAGATTAGCATTAAAACAGCAACTTATGAAATTATTTGTACATTTTTCCAATGTTATAAGTGAAAAATCTGCCAAAGGAACGTGTACTTATTTTTTAAAATCAATATTAAAGAACTATTCACTTAAAACAAGCTTGTAAGTTAGTTTGGCCTAATTAAAGTGTACTATAAGATGACTGCACTAGAAGCTAGACAAAAATAAAAAAGAATTCTTGATAAAATTTTGCGATTTTGTAGCGTAATATTAAACAGTTCAAGAATGAACACTTGCACAAGGCTCCGTGTTTTCCACCATGTATTACCTGGAAAGTCTTTAAGAGGCAGGTTGGGGTAGTTGAAATGACCGGAGCAGCAGATGACTGCATCAAAGATGTGCTTCTCCTCCAGTCCACCTTTATCCTCTGTCACCACCTCCCACTGACCGGTGCGAGAAAAGTCTGGTCTCTGCGTGACTTTCTTCACTGAGGTCTAAGTTACAGACAAGGAACAAGGAAAAGGTCAACAAAGCTCTCTGAACAGCTCCAGAATGATTTAATGAGGACTTCTTCCCGTGCATTTACCTGGAAACGAATGCGCTGCAGTAGTTTAAAGTGCTCTGCGTACATCCTGAAGTACTTCAGGATCTTAGAGTGGTGCATGTAGTTTGGGTAATCAGCGGGAATGGGGAAGTCGCTGTAGCACATCATCTCCTTCCAGATGTTGATGGTTAGGGAGCGATATATGCTGGCCCTGTTCGGCTCGGAGACTTCCTGGGAAGGCGGAGGATCGAAAGTGACTCAGACCTGCTTTCCTCGGGGGAAATCTGCAGGATTAAAATGATCAGTCAGCAAATTCTTGCCTTGAACTTCCAGAGTCCTCCTATGTCGTCGCTGCTTTCGAAGCAGGTGGGCTCCATGCCCTCATCCAGGCAAGCCTTGATGCTGGTGAGACCCGAGGGGCCCGCCCCGATCACTGCGACTCTCTGCACCATGATGGAGCTGCAACAAGAAAGAAAAGTGGATAAGATACAGTGGATAAGATCAAATATTTTACCTGAAAATCCATAACACAGTGTTCCACACAATTAATTGAAATTGTTGAATCAAATTAAAGTAATGATGTGTCATGAACTCACTTTAAAGAAGTCTTTAGCTCAGACTAGAATGACTTCCCCCCCTACAATTTTAGGGGTTTTAGCATGCAACCTACAGAAACATGTCTCAAAGCTCATTACTAACCTGCCAGTCAAGGTGGTTGCTTAAAGCAGGAAAACATTTTATGTGTGGATGATAAAATGTTTTCACCCCTCACCACTGAAATCCTGAATCCAACCTTATTTTTTCCAAACTGCTACCATTGCTTTCTCTTGCTGTAAAGCAACTTCTTGTTCTCCTTCCTATGAGAAGAATCTGTCTCCTTTGGAGTGTGTTTGCACATTTCAGGGAGGTTTGGCAAGATGCAGCTTGCCAAGCTTGCCATTTCAGCAAAATGGAAAAATAGCAGCGCCTCCAGTAATTTAGATGTGGTTTTCTCTAACAATACTTTTCATATGATCACGAGATAAGAAAACATTTTTTGTGCTTTCTCAAAAAATATGTTACAATCAGCGCTTCTTGTCTTCAATCCGGTTCAATTGTTCAGTTTTTAAAAAACATTGAATGTGTCTTTTTTTAAAAAAAAAAAATATATATATATTTTTTAGCAAAAAAATCATCTTACAAAGTGTTTTCTAAATGTGATCATATGCGATTTCAAAGATGCTTTCTCGCAGCTGTCAGTTTTAATCAGAGCAAAGCACCAAACTGTTGCTCAGCTGAATTCACAAAAAATCATTACAGTGCAAGCACTTAAAGATAAGTTTGAGTTTTGATAAACACGGCCAATATTGGAGGGGAGGCAGTCCTTTGTGGCTTCCAGATAAAACCTTCAGTAATGCTCTTGATTGCAGCCTTAGTCATAAAACAGGTTCCTAGAAGGAACAAAGACTTTGCTTTAAATCACATAAACCCAGTGACCAGTTATATCAGATCTCTGCAGTTCGTGTTAAGACGTGTTTTTTTTTTCCTGCTGAAACTTTTTCTCTTGTATAACTTTTGTCTCGTTTTTTTTTTATAATTTTTAGTTAAAACAGTTTATTCCTTATTTTTGCATAGAGATACTTGGATTGTATTATGTTTTTT
>CAEGAD010062878.1:0-40272 GCA_903067055.1 Poeciliopsis paucimaculata
TTGAGGTCAAAGTTCAGATCTACCAGAACTGCTGGCCTCAGGTTTGCAACCAGCTTCTGACTGAGAAACCAGTAACCATAACCAGTGCTCCCATTGTCACAATCTCACTGAGGAAGCAACTGCATCAGGTTTTCTATCACTTTATTATTTCTGCTATAACTGATATAAATTCGCATATAAAATAAGTCAATAGAGTTTAATTTACAATTTTTATGTCTTCGTCTCATGAGGTAGATCTCAGCCAGCTGGTGAGAGAAAAAGTAGATCTTGGTCTCAAAAAGTATGAGCACCCCTGATCTAGATAATCAACATATTAAAAACAATATGCCAAAGATGAGTTTTCTGTTTATTTGGACAAACTTAGATCAGTAATATTTCAAAAGAAAATGGAATAGAAGAACCAGAATAGACTTTGTCAAATTATCCAAAGCTGGAAAATGTCCTGCATGATCTACTGTACTTATCCTTTTTTCCTTTCTTCCCAAGGTTGTGAAAAAACTCCCACCAAATGTTTGACATTAAATGCTGAAAACAGGGGTGAGTGACACTGAACTATTTTAAAATAAATCCATGACTTCAAATTGATCTCAATTTCTCTGCATTAAAAATATGAAGCAAATAAAAAACATTTCAGAAATTTTTGATCAGGTTCAGGAACTTTACTAAACAACTGTTAGAATGTTAAACCAAAGCTACATTTATCACAGAATGCTGAAATATTCCTAACTGCTGTGAGGAGACGCTGCAGTTAATGGGAATAAAAAAACAAGAACTTTACAGAGAAGGGTAACTGAGCATGGCTTTTATGGTAAATGTTATTCTAAAACTGTAAACCTGTTGTGGTAAAAATGAAATACTCATCTAAAAGTTGAAACTTTGACATGTTCAAGTCCTTTATGATTTGATATTCACCTAAATTAAAATAAAACACCCTCAGATGGTTAGAGAAAACTCACCTCTTAAAATCAATGAGCCGACCCTTTGATGAGTCACTGCGTAGGGAGGCTGAGCTGGATCCAGATCCAGATCCAGATTCTGGTTCTGGTTCAGGTCGCTTCCTGTGAAAACATGTTCTTTGATGATGTGAGGACAGCAGGAGATGTTTGCCAGATGAGTCAGTAAGATTTAAGCAGCAACACTGATCCATCTTTGCTTCACAGAAATGTTTCGACTTTGACTAGGCCACTTCGTAGCTTTCATGTTGTTTGTCTTTCTAAGCCAATCATATGGTGAACTTTGGATTGGTGTTCTCCATCCGGTCACCTTCAGGATTTACTGCTGGAGAGACTCATGGTAAAGCATCACACTGCCATCACCATGCTTAACTCTTGGAATTATGTTCTTGTTCTATATATTATTGCTGAGATTTTTTTTCCACAGAATGCACATAACATTGTATGGCTTGATGATACAATGACAGACGCAAAAAAAAAGCTAACAAGGGTTTATTAGCGGTAGCATAAACCACATCAAGTCACAAATGAAAATATTTGTGTGTTACTCAAACTGCCTGACAGGAAAACCCCAGGATAATAAAAAATAAACAGAATATTTGAGATTAAGTAGTCCTGCCATGACTGTCTATATTGTTAGTTTGCTATATTCTCCTCTTTTTGTTCAATGAAAGTATCAATAAAAACGAATTCATTAAAAAATATGATTAAATGAAGTTATTGTGTGCAGTTTAATAAAGAACTTTACATTAATTGCTTTAAACTTGATCACATTTGACTCTGTTCTAACATCTGGAGACAGCTCACCTCTTTCCAGAAGGCTGGCTTTGTTTAAAATCAATGAGCCGACTCTTTGACTTGTCACTGCGCAGGGACCCACAACTTTGTCCAGATCCAGTCACTAGTTCTGGTTGTTTCCTGGGAATAAAAATGGTTTGTGACGAGAGTGCAGAGCTCTGACATGGAGAGGACTCGGTAGAGACGGTGATCTCACCTCTGGTCCTCATGTCCCCTGCTGAGAGACATCTTAGAGGGACGCACTGCGTCCTCTCCGTCCTCACACTGATCCATCCTGCTCAGCTCACACACCGTCTACCTTCATCTGAAACATCAACACACACACACATTGATAAAACCTGACACTTAAACAAATTTAAATTCAAATTAATATTCAGACTCACTGGCAGTAATTTTCTATATCTGCTACATCTGATGTCAGGTGAAAAATATCTGCAAATATCTTAAGACAAAACCAATTTACAAGTAACTTTTCAACAAGAAATATGAGCTTGTTTTAAATCAATAATTCATTAATATTCTTTAAAAAAGTAATTGTTCTGGCAGATTATTTCACTCCTAACATTGGAGCAGTCATCTGCAGTAAGTACTTTTTAATCAATATTAAGCTCATATTTCTTACTGTAAAAGTTACCTTTAAGTAAGATATTTCCACTAGAAACTAAACAAAAATACTTGATAAGATTTTGTGTTCTCAAATAAACTTTAAATTCTAATGAACATTTAACACTGGAACTGGAAGATATTTTAAATACCCCAAATAAATAAACATCAAAAACAAACACATAATTTGAATGAATTATGAAGTCTCTGTAAACAATATTATCCTTAAAGAAGAGCTAATTGAGACTAAAACACCAGACTTTTATCATCCTGTTCTTGTTTTAGCAGAAAGAAAAGAGAAAATGATAAATCATGCAACTGGAAATTAATTTCATAACTGATTTATTGCTTATTGTAACAGGCTTATCTCTTTATTGTTTTAATCATTGTAGGAGACACAGATTTACAAACTCTTCCCTGACTGAAGAATGATTCAGATACCCTCAAGTTATCCCACAGCATATCAGTGGACTTTGACTAGGCCCAGAGCCGGACTTTCATGTTTTTATTAGAGACCAAAGGTCGCCTGCTTGTTGACGTTTCACCTGAGTTAAACTTGTTCAGCCTCTTTCTGAGTGGGCAGACATGAGCCGTCATATCAGCAGGAAGCAACTATCCAATCAGCATTGATTCAACCAGAAAAATTATGAATAAAAAAACAATCAGCGCCAACAGAGCTGCTGCTGCCATAAATAAATTGATGTTGACAAAAATGCTTATCGTTGTCCATATTTTCTCACATAATTTAAATGTCTCCAGGTAAAGATTGGTCCTCACAGCAGCAGCTCCTCTAATTTAACAATATATAAGTTCAGATATTGAGTTTTTCTGCCAGAATGTTTCAAAAATGTCCTAGATAAAGTCACAGAGTCATAACAATATTGTATAAACAGTTTATTCAACATGGAGTCACTCTGAAGAATAAAGTTGAGCTGCAAAATAATTAATCTAATAACCAGTTTATTATTATTGTTATTATAAAAACACTATTTAGTCCCTCTAGAGAATTAACGTATCAGTGACGTATGACGCTTTTCCTGTTTGCAGATTGACGCAGCTGCGCCTTTTTCTACGTGTTTATTAGCGTTTTTACGTTATCTCATAATAATAAAACAAATTCTCACCTTCAGATGAATAACTTGTAGGGTAAATAAACAGCAGGAGCGTCCTGACGCTCTGCAGCGGCTGTCCGTCAGATCTCTGGCCGGTTTCAGAGCGTCAGGCAGCGGGGAGAGCAGCGGCTCCTCTCCGGTCCTCTGGAGGCTGAACAGGAGTTACAGCAACATCTGGAACACCTGTTTGGAGAAGCTCCACATGAAGAACAACGTCTCTCTGTTCATCTGCTGACCAGCAGCTGACTGTGTTGCTGAGACTCTAACTCTGCTGCACCATCATGGCGGACAGCAGTAACGGTCCTTATCATTACCAGTTCCCGCTCCTGTGAAGAATGTCTGCAGAGATCATCTGTTTCTGCTGCAGCTGGACTCTTCACAACTGATTGTAACAAGTGAAGCATTAAAAACATTAAAAACTGGTTACGTTACCTTCAGATGGAGGATTGCAGGTAGAAAATGAGCTGCGTCACTTCGAGGGTAAAAGTGAAAGTAAAACTGGATAGTAGTTCAAACTTAAAGGAGCCAGCCTCCATGCTGCCCCCACAGGACGGAAAGCTTTTTATTTCATCTCACAGAGACAAACTTTATTTTATTCCTGTCTCGATTTGGTGAAGTTTGCTGCTCCTCCACCTCAATCTTCTTAAATCTAATGTGCAGCAAAGCTTCTTGTTTGTGCCACCATCATAACAATGATAATAATAAATGTGAATAAATAGATACATAAATAAACCAACAAAATGAGTGTCTAAAGGTCAAAGGGTCAATCAGCCACGCTCTTCCACATGATTCAAATCTAATAAATTGGTGTCAAATGTTTGTTACCTTTGTGCAGCAACATGTTTTTTGTTAGTGCTATTATTATTTTGAAGATATTAATACAAAAAAATGTACACAAGTCCTCAGAGGTCAAAACATGACCTCTGATTTATGACCTCATTACTTAAACATTTTGAATCACTTAATAAACTATAAATATTTTTGTACTTCGACATTAACTCTACGAGACAAAGGAATTTAAAATTTTGAAATCTGGAGTTACTTGTAATATTTTGCAGTGTGAAGTATTTTGAGAAACGATTGTAGCAGAACATTTCCAACGTGACACATAATACAGATTCTACAGACACACTTACATCCATGTTTTTAAAGTTTACCAATGCTAGCTCATGATGGCTAGCATCGGTTTTAGCCGATGCAATGTGATGAATCTTATATTAATGAAACAGAGACGCAGAGCTTTGCTACTAATTGTCAACACAATAACCAGATAAGGTCAGGAAAAAGTTTTAATAAAAAAATGGCAAAGAAGAAACGGTTAAAACATCAAACATGTTTTTACTGTGAATTTATGGTTTTAATAAACTATGTGAGAATTTTTAATCAGACCTTATTGTTTTAATAAATTAAAGAAAGTTTTTTTAAACAGTCACTGAAAAAACATATTACTTGTAGATGAAACATTTTTGCAACAAGATCTGTTTCTTTACCGCTACAAAAAATGCTTCATCATCATCCAGCTGGGCCTTTAATACACACACAGATCAGGAAACTTCATCTCATAGACGGGCGTGGACCGCTGAGACGGCTGTCCTGACGGAGACGGAGGAGGATGGACGATCAGGTCAAAGACCCGGTCCAGTTTGGACTGAAGCAGCGACGTCTACAGGGAAAGACGATACCGTCCGTCCGTCAGACAGTTTGACATGTTTTCATTAAACAGACAAAGTTTCTAATCTGACCAAAACCTAAAACAGTTTTAACATAAATAGTTCGGTTTGATTGGGGACCAAATTGGAAACATTTGTTACATTTTCAGCTGGTGTAGTTTTCTGTCTCTCTGCCTTGAGTCAAACGATCTAAACTAACCTGTTCCCCTCCTTGCCTCTAGGGGCGCTGCATGAAGAACCACTGAAGGAAACAACATAAAAAACCTCTGAAGACACTGAGCGCAGCTTTCTTCTTTATGAAATGGAAACCAAAATGGAGGCGTCAGATTTGAGCGGTTCTTTGTCATTTCTCCTGCTAGCTCTAGGCTGGCTGTTTGTTTTGGTTGTATTTACCCAGAATGCACTGCGCTGTAGTCCATTTGCTGCTTTTGGAGCAGTCTCTGGTCCACTTGATGTTCACATATACGTTTTAACCGCACTAGAGTTCACTTCAACCAAACCCAGACCGAGGTTTATAGACCAGAGTTTGATTAGCATTCACACCAACCCAACCGGACCAGACCGGATCGGATTGACTAAACAAGCGGACTGAACAGTGATGGTCTGAATGCAGCCCAAGTGTCTCACCCTGGATCCACAGAGAGCTGCTATTTCCTCAAAAGGAGCCGTCTGAAACCTCTCCACCACCTCCATCCTCTTCCTCCTCTCCTCCTCCTCCTCGCCTCCTCTGTCCTCTAAAAGAAAGACAACGTCTCAGATAAACAGAGAAACAAATGAAAAGCACATGCAGGTAAAAGGCAGCAGTTTACCGATGGTGTTCTTCAGTGTCTCAAAGGTGATCTGCTCAGTCTGAGGTTTCTGCAGAGCAGAAAGTTAAACTTAAATCAACGTTCAGATGAACAGATGGATTTACAGACAGAACAAACCTGAGGATCAGCGTTGGCCTCCTGGTCGATGGCGATCTGGAGAGAGATGGTGTCTGCGATACTCATCTTCCTGGACAGACGGTCTTCATCTGGAGCAAAACTAAAGTCAGAGAACTACAAATCACAGCCGACTTCCACACTAAACATTTCCTGTCTCAGAAGAGTGAGGAGAGTGTTTACCGGTCAGCTGAGGAGTGTAAGGTGTGTTGATGCGTTCAGACTGTGCGCTGTAGCTGCTTCCTGTCAGCGCCTCGCAGATCGTGGACTGGACAAACAGGAGAGCTTTGTCCACCTTCAGATCCCCGTTTGGGATCCTGACAAACAATCAATCAATTATTACTTGGCACCAATCCGACCAGAAGTCGTCTCATTGGTTTGTTTTGGTACCTGGGTTGGTCACACAGGACGCTTTCAGGCAGCAGGTGTGGCGCCCCCTTCTGTCGACTCTCTATGACCTGCAGAAATATAAAACTAGACTAGACACGCTGAACACACCTTCACTCCTTATTTCTACGCTCTGATGACCTGAGTGACGTGCTGATGGAGCGGCGGCGGGCCGAGCTGCGACAGAACATGGAGGGCGGCGGCGCAGATGGCGTGAAGACTGCAGCGGTTCAAAACAGACAGACTCTCCTGATTGGACACGCCCATTTCCTGAGCAGCCAATCACAGAGGAGTCCATGAGAGAGGAGGACAGCAACATGGAGACCCGACAGGTGATCTGAGCTCACCTGCAGAGCCAGGATGAGTCGGATCAGGTCCACCAGAACCTCCTCACTGACCAGTTCCACACTGAGGACAACCAGTAAGATGAAGAGCGCCTGGTACTGGCTCGGCCCGTTGGACTCCTCCTTACAGGCCAGGAAGACGTGCCTGTAGAGCCGCTGGGCGTGCTGCACAGCAGAAACTGAAACCTCAGAGGAAGTTTTATCTCTTTATTGTCTTCTTTTCTTTGTAATGTAATGAATTTTATTGAGTTTCATTTAGAGTCATCCGGATTGTAAATGAACACAGAGCATCATCCTCACCTTCCTGATGAACAGGTTGTCCTGTCGGGAGCATCTGTCCTCCTTCTGCTCCAGAACCGACACGTCAAACGTCACACTGTCCACAAACCAACCAGCCAATCAACTGCAAGTTCAATTCTGCCGCCTCATTGGCTGATTCAAACTGGTTTCATGCGTCTGCCACTAGATGGCAGTGTTCGGCATGCCGTTCCTGACCTGACTGCGGTGATCCTGGCTGCGTTGTGACGGCGGTCAATGAGCGAAGTGAGGATGGACAGAACCAGCAGGCGGATCTCCGGGTCGTCCATCAGGGTGAAGGACAGCAGCGGCTCCAGGAAGGAGGAGGGCAGAGCGGTCAGCAGGTTGCTGCTGTCGTAGCGCTCCGAAACCTGAAGAGGAACCACCAGACAGCCATTCATCCTCTGTTTTATCTGTTTTATTTCACTGCTTTTAAAGCTGCAGTGTGTAACTTTTAGAAAATATATACTTTTCACCTTTCTGTTCAAACAGTTTCAATCTGTGAAAAAATCAAACTCTTCCAACTAGAAACAACCACTGTGCTACTCTGCAGCTAGCATAGCATGTTGTGAACGCTAAAGCTAGTTAGCATGGCCACTGATGACGCCTGATAAACAGTTTTCCTGTAATGTTGTTAACGACATGAGGATGATTGACAGCACTAAGCCCCGCCTCCTGACTCTGACTGGTTGTTTTGGTAGATTAGGGAGGAGATCGATCTTTTCAGAGTTTAAGTCTCACGTTATGCTAACGACATGGTGACAGTTTAAACAAAGATCTAAAAGCATATTATTTATAAAAGTACTGCAGCTTTAAGGCTTCAAACCGTCAGTTTACAGTTTAAGTCCAAAAATGTTTTTGTTTTGACATTTTATACAAGAATTATTTCCATTAATGGACATTTGTTTATTTACACACTGTACTGCTATCGCTGCCTTGTTTAGTAACATTAATAGTAACATTTAAATCTGGCTCCTCACCTGCAGCAGAGACTTCAGCAGCATCACCTGGATCATTCTGCTGCCTTCAAACCTGAAGCACAGGCTCTGTTACTGGTTGTCATGGTAACGGCTCGATGGGACAGTGAGGGGGAAATGTTACCCGGCGTTCGGAGACCCGAGGGCCGGATAGATGCCGGGGACTGGGATTTTGCCCATGATGAACAGCATGACCTCTGACCTCTGGTAGACAGGAAGTGTGTTGGCAAATGATCCTGCATGAATTAAACTTTAATTAAAAACACGTTTAGTGTTTAAATGATAATCCAGATTAAAAATCAGATCCGGTTCTGACCGATGGTTTTGATGACGGCGTCCTGCAGCGTTTTCTCGTGAAACGACGTGGTTTTGTGTTTTCTGCCGTTGTCATAGTAACCAGTCAGCTGGTAGTCGACGCTCTGTCTGAGTTGCCGCAGCAACGTGTTGAACACCTCCAACACGGTGGGACCTGCAGCATGAGCAGAAAACTGTCAGACGGAGCGGGTTCCGGTCCTGGTTCTGATTCCGGTTCTGGCTCACCTACGGATCCAGTGGCTTCAATCACAGCGGCCTCAGACAGAACCTCCACGATCCCGGCCCGGACGGACGCCGGACTCCTGCTGTTGGCGTCCAGGTGACCCAGCAGCTGCTGGATGACCAGGTGGGAGTGCTGGGACTGAAATCACATCATTTAGTCACAGCAGCGCCATCCGGTGGAAACACGGCGACACGTCGGAGCGGTTCTGCTGACCTGGATGGAGAACATGATGATCTGGAAGCAGCGAACAGCAAAGCCTCCTCCTTCCCACAGGCTGCGGCTGTCCAGGTGCCTGAAAACACACCTGACCCTCAGACACACTTCCTGTCCCAACGCTAACGCTAATGCTAACACACCTGCGCTTTGGGAATAAGATCCACACAGTTTACCAGAAACAAGTTCAGATTTTTATGATTCAGATAAATTAAGTCAGAAAAAATCTCAAATTTCAAATTCAAAAAGTGGAAAAACTGAAAAAAACAAAATCTGACCATTTATAATCTTATCTTTATAATATCTTAGTTCACTTGAAATATAACAGCGAGATCCAGCAGCTTGATTTCAGCCAACAATTCAGGAATATTGATAAAAAGTTATGGTTTAGATTATTTAACTTATTGACATTTTTCTGTTTTCAGTGAAATCATCTGCTAACAGAAGTAGGACTTTAGGTAAATTAGTTTAGTCTTATTTCAAGTTAGTCCAGATATTTGGTAACATTTTTGCATTTGTGCAATTTGAGGTTTATTTTCTGTGACCATAAATGTAAAAAATAAATTAGTTTTCATAGTAATGAAGACATTATACTCTGATAATGAACTCTTTAAACACAGTTCTCAGCTCGTCACTTCACACAAACTGAACACTGCCCATAAAGTTAAATAAATAAAACAGTGTGGACTGTAACACTCATGTTGGTGTCTGTTTGTTTGTTGCTAGCTGCTGGTTAGCCTCAAGCTAACCTCTGAAAACATGACAGTAACTGTTGAAGTTTTGTCTTTCTAGTCAGAAAACATAAAACTAATTTGCTGAGCTAGCAGGAAAATGATCTTATTAGATGAAATGTTGCTGATCTAATCAGTGAGACGTTTCTCACATGAGAACGGGTCTGATGGCGTTGTTGATGTGTCCATACGCGGCTCGGCCCAGCAGCTCTCTGAAGCACACCTCCGTCTGCTCAGCAGGAGAGCCGCTGCAGGAAAACACATTCACTGATTCATCCTAATGAAGCGCCCATAAAACCAGAACAGGTGATGCTCTGAACTTCCTGTTTCATCACGGAGGCGGGGTCAGCTCACCTGTTGCTCTGCTCCAGGTTGACCAGCAGGGCGGGGACGATCTGCTCCATGTGTCGCGGCTCCCAGATGTTGACCTGCAGCTCGTCGTCCACCGTCTTCCTGACCACGCCCTGCAGGCCGCGGATCCCTGACACGCGGATCCTGAACCACAGAAAGTCACATTTCTTCATCCTGAGAGCCGAACAGAAAACTGATTCCTGTTGTTACCCAGTTATCTTTAAAATGAAGATTTGTTTAACAATGACAATATTTATATTTACATTCTCTATGAGGAGAAAATGCTTTTTTAGAGCTCTGGAACATAAAAAAAAAATGAAAAATTATCAAAATATTTATAAAGCTTTTTACAGATTAATGTTTTCTTCCAAAATCTTAATAATTTAACAGTTTTGCTCATTTGAATCCATTTTTTTGCATAATTTTTGACAGCAGAAACTGTAAAAGTTTCACGTAGAGCATCTGGAAACTGACCTGATCCGAGTGTCGGGATCTCCGTGGTCGGAGTGACACATTTCACTGAACCGAGACACGAAGAAGTCGTAGCTGCGATGATATGAAGGCGTGTCCTCCTCGATGTTCGCAAACTTCACAAACTGCAACCAGAACAAACATAAACCATAAAAACCAGATCAAAACATTCAGTTGCATTTAATATTCAAACACATTTTCAATATTCCTGACTGACTTCTTACAAACACTCAGATTAACAGAAAAACTAGTTTGTATGTTAAGTTTAAATTAACAAAACAAATCTAACATTCTGACACATAACTTTAATTCTGTGTAAATCTATGTCAAAATCAGAATAAATAAGCAAATATTCTCAGATTTATGTTAATTAGATTGTTAGTAAATGAAAATATTCAAATAATTGTTTCTTCTTCTTTGGTATGTTTGAGTTTTAAGACTAAATATTTGCCTGGTGAAGCACAAACATTTCTGATTCTGAGAAAAAAACGAGATTAAGTTTGAAATTCTGTCAAGAGTTTGAGAAAAACGTTAAAATTCTGAAGAAAGAAAATCAGAATTTTTTTTTTTAAAAGTCAGAACCCTCTGTAAAAAGTCAAAATTATGAGAAAAAAACAAATCCTGGTAAAAAAAAAAAAAAAGTTAGAAAGGTGAGAAAGGTGAACATTTGGCAAAAAAAAGGTCAGAATTCTGAGAAAACAGTAAAAAAGATCTTTTTAAAAAGCCAAAATTCTTGACAAAACTTTATTTCTGTGTTAAAATGATGTGTTAAAATCAGTAGATTTTAACACATCATCAATAATTAATTAAAACTCTCACAGCCTAAAACTCACAGAATAGATGGATAAATTAAAAGCCTCTTTATGACAATATTTTGTAATTTCCTTCTTAGAAAAGTAATGGATTAAAGCTGATCAGTCATGGTGTGTGGGTCCAGGTGTGTGTCCGTACGGAGCCAGTGGCCAGGATGTGCAGGTGCGGCCTGTCGGCCTCCAGCAGCAGCCGCAGCGTCCCGAGGAAACTCTCCACCAGCAGGTTGATGCTCTGGCAGTGGCAGGCCAGCAGCAGCTGCTCCATGGCCTCTAGCGCGATGCACACATACCTGCAACAGCAACGGATGCTTTAACGGGCTGCTAACTGCTAAACCAAACCTCACATGGTTCTGGTTCTGACCCGTAACGGTGGCGGTTCAGCTCCCTGGTCAGACGCTCCGACAGGTAGGCAGCGATCCTGTCCAGCTTCTCCGGCGCCGACAGAGCGAAGAAGGTCAACTTCTCCATGTTGGCCTTGACCAGCCCATCCTGAGCAGACAGTACATGACCTCACCATGACCCCACCATGACCCCACCACGAGGGACAACACTCTGTGTGTGTGTGTGTGTTTACTTCTGGGTCTTCAGGGAAAATGTTGTCCACCAGCCGTTTGTAGCGCGGACGCAGCGCCCAGCAGCAGCCACACACACCTGAAACAAGAAAACATAAAGATTTTATATGTTTGTCCAAAATTATTCAGATTATCACATAACTTAAGTATTCAGGCACCTAAAAATGTTACACTGGTGAAAAGTAAACATTGAAGAAATGACTCAAGTAATTTGGTCAAAAGTCTGCTTAATTATTGACTGACTGATCAAATTATCAATCATTTAATATTTAAACATTACATCATCAGACAGGCCACAATATAAAGTTAGAGGAAATTTTAATATTTTAAGGACTAAAATGACAATAATTCATATAAGTAAGAAAAATAACATAGTCAGACAAAATAACTGCGCACTAAAAATACTCCTAAAGGTAAATTTTGTTTCAAATAATTACTTAAGTAAATGTAACTAGTTTCTACAAACTCCCAGTAGTCAGTTCTCTACTCAGCCAGAAGGGGGCAGCAGAGCGTCTGTTGGCTTTAATCTTTAATCTGTCATGTTGAGTTTCAGGGATTAAAAGGTTGTCAAAACAGGAATCCCCACTTCTCCACCTTAATCCCAATCTGAACCAGAGAGATGAGGCTTCATGTTGTGGGTCCAGATGGACGGAACCGGGCCGCGCCGCAGTAACGCTGCGTCTCAGCTGTTAATCCTGCTGCTGCTGCTCGTTGCATAACATCTTTATACTCTTATTGTTTTCCATCAAAAGAGCTTAAAGAGTCCAGAGCGTGGTTCTACACACACAATTGGACATGTGACCCGTTTGGACCTCAGAACCAGAAACATGCCTGTAATCAGCTCTGCATAATCTGGTTTATGGGACGGAGAATTACTGGATTCAGTTTAAATCCAGCCATAACGGCTGAGCGAGCTCAGCTGCTTTTCACATCAAACCTGCAGTAAAAGCAGAACTTTCTGCAAAACACAAGACCAGGTGCAACTTGTTTGGAAAGAAAAACATTTTTCCAAAGAAAAAAATAAATTAATAGCTGCAAAAACTAAATACTTTCTGTTATGTTCAGTTTTAACTGCGCTATATTTTAAAATTAAAAACGTTTTAAAACATTTTCCTCAGAGTGGAGAACCTGCAGGAGACTGGTGCAAAATTATGTTTAGAAAAGATAAATCTGCATTTTGTTAAAATCTGTAACTGTTAGATCTGCATTAATTTACCCCACAATAAATGCAGTTTGTAGATTTTTGATATTGTTTGTTCAGCACCAGAAGTGAAATAAATCACTTTATTAAAATAAACGAAGGAGTTTTTTTATTTTGAGGTTTTCTCACTCAATAACTACAGGAGTTACTCATTTTTATATCCGTTTTCAGGTTTTATTGTTTTAATTTCATCCTAAAGTTAAGAAAATAAATCTGGATTAAGTAGCCAAATGGATTTAATCTGAAACCAAATCAATCGATAAGTTATTGAATAGATATAAATACCATTGTACCAATAAAATCAATTAATCCATCAGTTCTTTATAAACAGAAACAAGTTAGGTTAAAATTATAAGTTATAATGTTGTGAAATTGTTATTATTATTTTAAACATCCTTCAATCAGCATCAGTTTGTGAATATCTGCAGAGATTTGGACGAGGATTAAGACTGAAATCTGTGCCGGGGAATTATAAATTATGAATTATGATTACACTCCAAACCGATCGATTGGGTTTGATAAAATGAAATATATAATAATCAGCTGATAGCAGGAAGATGGAGATAAATGGTGACAAACAAACTGAAAACTTAAAATATTCTAAATTCATTTGACATTTTATTTATTCTATAAATAACAGAAAGAGAAATGTAAAATACCATCATTATTCTAAATAAGAAGAAACAGCCTTCAGAAATATGAAACATTATTTTAATAATATATAATTTATAAAGAGATTTAGTCGGATTTAAAAAAACGCTAAATTTAACTTGATGCAGAAAAATGAGATTTATGGTTAATAAATGATGAATATTATCTTACCATACATGAGGATGATTCCTTCAGCTCACATCCACACACCAGTGGAGATAATCCCCTCACACACACACACACACAGAGCATCATGGCTCCGCCCTCTTTCATTCATGCTCAGCCTGGTGGATTTACAGGGTCTCAGAGGAAAAATGTTCTGAAAGCTGGAAATGTTGTCAGATCAATAATGAAGAATTGATTGATTGATTTATTATTGAATCATTTAAATTTGCAGATATAATTATTGGAACCTTCTAGATGCCGAGGTGAAGATTTTAAAATAATCCTTCATGATGAAACAGACCCACAGCATGATGCTTCCACCACCTGACCTCCTTCTGGACCAATCATCACTGGGGATGATTTCAATTCTTCTTCTCTCAGATTTTAACATCTAAATATGTTAAACTCGCCTGAATGTCAGAAAATCAGAGGAAATAACTAAATAAAAATTCTGCCTCCAGTTTCTGTTTGACGTTGGAATAAATGAGCAGAATGGACGGCTGGTCCGGTTACCGCCAGAGGCCTGGTGGTCCAACACGGAGCAGCAGTCCTGCAGCAGCCGGCGAGGGGCCTCCGCCACGGTCGGCATGGCAACCACCCTGGGCAGGCTGGGCAGGGCGATGCTGGGGAAGCTGGGCAGACTGGGAGGGTTGGCGCCGCGGGGCAGAGAGCCGAGCAGAGCCGGAACCGTCAACACGCGGGGCAGAGAGCCCGGCATTGCCGTGGCAACGACCGCAGAGCCACAGGAGCAGAAGAAGAAGAAGAGATGGTCCTAAAGTAGAAGTAGAAGAAGAAGAAAGCTGCTTCAACACATTCCTCTGGGAATTAACTCAACTGGACCCGGTCACTATAATAATATTAATAATATTAATAATATCTACTCAAATGCATTAAAAAATATTTATTCTTTTATTTTGGTGATTTTGTAACTAATTTCAAACACAGTTGGGAGACAAATTAGAAAATAAATGATCATTTTGCTGAAATCACTTTTTCATGTAAGAAATATGAAGTTGAAGCTATAAATATTAACTTTAATATTTTAAATGATCAATTCTGGAGTTTATCTTTAATTAACCACTGCATAAATAAAGTATATTTATTGATCAGTTTACAGACGATCATTTTGTTTTTATGCTTTAGAAAATGAACTAAAGTTTGGAATCCAGAGAGAATTGTAGCCAATATTCAGCCACATACAAATTAATTATTAAATTTTTGTCATTTCTGACAAATATACAATAAAGTCAAGATGATTTATTTCTGGAAAACAATAAACAGAACAATGCAAACAGTAAAACCTTTAGAGCGTCTGGTCATCCTTACAGAAAAGAGAATAAATTAAACATTTGGTCTGAAAACGTTGCTGCTAGAATTCAAACTAAACTGTTAGTTTCCCAACAGGAATAAACCGTCTGACCTCTGACCTTCAGCTCCTGCAGTGAATCTGTTTCTTACCTGCTATTTCCCTCCAACGCTCCGATCAGCTGCAGCTTATGCAACATCTGCTGTCCTGCTGCTCCGATCTATAATCAATACGCTGCTCCGCCTCTGACGTCATCACCCATCAGGAGGAGGGGGAGCCGCCGCGAACCGGCGGAGCGTCACATTCAGCCCTGAGGAGGAAGAGGAGGCGCCGCTGCTCCTCTTCCTCCTCAGAGCTGAATGTGACGCTGACTGGGATGCAGCATCGGCGCCCTCTGCTGGCCAACAGGGCGAAGTGCAAACATTTCCCAGGAAGACGCTCAGGTCCAGTTGGTGACATTTACAGGAGCCATTTCCACACACAGACAGCAGGGGGCACTCTGCTCTGATAAACTACATGTTTTATTAGCGATAAAAACAAACTTCACATGTTTCACATCCTGCTGCTACAGCTTCACGCCGTCCACCGCCAGCCCTCCGATGAACAGTCCTCCAAGCTCCGCCTCCAGCTCCGACAGGTGGGCGGGGCCTGACGCCGCCCCCGTGTCCATGTCTCCCAGCGTCCGCCACCAGGGCAGCCGGCTCGCCTGCAGCGCGGCATTGTGGGCATTTCGCCCGCGAGCCGCGATGGACGCTGACGGGCTCAGGCAGGACTCCGCCTGCGCCGCCGTGACAACCGAAAGGGGCGGGGCATCTGTCAGGATGATGCACCTGATTATTGATCCTCTCTGCACCTCCATTCTTTGTGTGTATGTGTGTGTGTGTGTGTGTGAGACCTCGCAGCAGCTCCAGGTGTGTGTGTGTTTGCGCCAGCAGAGCCTCCACCTGCTGCTCCTCCCTCCTGCGCTGAGCTCCACCCTGCAGCTCTGCCTGCAGCAGCTGCTGCACCTCCTCATGCAGCGCAGCACACGCCTCCACAGACACGCGTGTCGACTGCACACACACACACACACAGGCTCGCGTAACAAACACTGATACGTTAAGGTTTGATGAAGGCCAAATTTAATGTCCTGCTTGTAGAAATAAAGTCAACGTTACCCTGTGTGCCTGGATGTACTCCTCCACCTGCTGCTTTAGCTCCGCCCGCCGGCTGTCTGTCAGACCCTCCTGACCAATCCAGAGCGGCGTTGGGGGCGGTGCCTGAGCTGCAAGTCGTTTCTCCTGAAGCCGACGCCCCTGGAGGAGCAGACGGCGTTTCATCAGCAGTAGCAGCTGGACAGGTGAGATGACATCATTGCGTTTGTGTCTTACGGCACTCTGCAGCATCCTGGCGGCGCGCTGCCGCGTCGCCTCATCCCTGAGAGTGTCGCCGTAGTGACGTCTGTCCCTGAAGCCTCTCCACGCGCTCTGGATCACCACGGCGGCTCGGCGCTCGCACTCCTCCAGATATGGACGCACCTGGTCTGGAGACACTGGGGTCAGAAGCTGCTGCTCCAATCAGAGCAGAGGAAGGTGAGGGGGCGGGGCTTACCGGCAGGAAGCAGCTGGAGCAGCTCTCTCTGCTTCTGATGCAGGCGCCGCCTCGCCTGCTGCCGCCGCACACACACCTGTAGGAGCGTTCATCAGGACAGAACGGCTCAGGAAAACTAAACACTGAAGTCAAGCAAATATAAAAGCCTGATTTATTTTATTTTAAATTTTTATCTATAACTTCTAAATGATTTTACATTTGCTGGATTAAAAGAGAGAAACTTGTTAACAAATATTATTCTTTCAAAACGAGTTTAATAAATTACATAAAGTTGGTCTATTAGTTTTTCATCTTGGGTTAAAAAAACTCTTTTCTGCTGTTTTGCAGTTTTCTGGAAGTTTATTCCAGATCTGTGGTGCCTAGAAGTTGAACACTGAACACACACACCTGCAGCTGCAGCACTGACCTGGTAGCGTAGCTGCTCCTCCCACTGCTGCGCCGCCTCCTGCTGCTGCAGACGCCTGCGCCGCGCCCTGAGGCCAACATGGCGGTAAAAACGTTAAACATGATGAGGAAAAGCGTCGCTCTGATGTCGATCCGATCAGATCCTGATCAGTACCTGTATCTTCGCTGTAGCGTGCTCACGGCTCTGCTGAGGCTCTTCACTCTACGCCGGGTCAGAACCGAACGCCACGCCGCCTGGATCACACACGCCGCCCGCACGCGCTCACTGCTCACCTTCACACACACACACATTTATTGAGAACGTAAAATTTTATCAATCATATAAAAATTAGCATAATGTTGCTTTATTCAAATTTAAATAACAGGAACTAAATGTATAATTTAGTGATCAATTTATTGATTATTATTTCTGATTTATCAGACGAACCTCTGACTGACGCCTGGCGGCTTCTTCCTGACGGATGACCGCGATCAGCTGATCCACTTCCTGTTCGAAGCCCCGCCCCCTCCAATCTTTCTCCAGCAGGCTGTCCAGACCTACAGACACATAGAATGACCTCTGACCTCTCCAATATGTGATAACACAGTCTCACCTCCTGCAGTCCGACCTCTGACCTTTAAAGTTGAACAGGAGAGAGCGTAGGCGGAGTCCCAGCTGATTGGCCATCAGGAGCGTCAGCCTGATGGAGGCTCCGCCCACAGTGTCCTCGGCGTTGAGAGCCAACTGGGCGACGGCGTCGTTGAGCAGCAGCAGAGCCGATTCGTCGCTGAGCTGGGACAGGAAGTCTCTGCAGTTTCATCACATTAAGGTTGAAATATTTTACCAGGATTATTTTATAAACTAAAGTCTCATGAACTCAGGTAAACAGGAAGTGGTGTGGCGTGTTCCTACCTGTTGACTGTACAGGTTTGAATCCACATCTGGATGCAGAGCAGCGACACGGTGACATCATCACTCATCTGGATCTGCTCGTAGTGGGCGGAGCTTAGCACTGCAGAGACAAAGTTTGTTTGTGAAGAAGCTGCAGGTGTGGGGGACTACTTTCTGGGGCGGATGAGGTGAGCGGACCCTGAGCCGTGAGGTGGGGGTGAGCGGAGAGCAGCCAGCCCACGGCGTCCATCACCGTCCTGAGGAGGGGCGGAGCCTGACACAGACCACAAGAGTTACTGCTCTTCATCGCTGCTCTTCATCATAGCTGCTGCTCCTCTTCCTCACCTCTGAACGGCTCATCAGCTGACCGGCCAATGGCAGCAGAACGTCCACCACTGACGGCAGGAACAGCCTATGAAAAGCCTCGGAGCGGCTGCCTGGCTCCACCCCCACGCAGCTGGAGCTGGATCAGAGTTTTAGAATATCAGACTAAATAAAATAATTAAAACAGCTGATAAAACTTCCAACAGCTTTGAGCATAATTTAAAACAGGTCACATGTAAAAAGATGATATATTTATAAATAACCTGAATGGCGTCCATATTTTATTACTCAAGCATTTAATGATGATGTTCACCTGGTCAGGTGGGCCAGCGTGGCAGCAGAGGCCCAGTTCCCCCTCAGCCTGCTGGGGCTCAGAGACAGAACCCGGACACAGTGACTCAGAACCCCGCTGTGGTAGACCCGAGTCTTAACCCGAGTCAGCGCTCCGATGTCTGTCTGCACCGCAGCAGAGTTCAGAACCTCTGGGGGAAAGATGGGATCAAATCAGGACCATGCTGACCTCTGACCCCACCCTCCTCAGCAGCACACTCACTGTTCAGGGCTTCGTTCAGGAGGACCATCTGCTCCTCTGGGCTCAGGCCTTCATCCTCCAGCTGCCTCCTCAGCTCTGACATCACAGCCTCCTCTTCCTCCATCAGCTCCACCAACCTCAAACAGATTTAGGGGAATCTATCTGACTTATTTTGATTTAATGACAGATTACATCAGATTTTCTTCCTCTCACTTGCTTAAAGTGAATTAAAGAAAAACTAAGAAAGGTTTACCAGGTCCTGCTCTCAGCGCAGCCTCAAATCTCTAAGCTGGTCTGTCCCGGACACATTTCTGGAAGGTGACGGGTTTCTCTCAAACACCTGCTAGCGTTAGCAGCTCTGCTTTCTTCGCCACTTTTCTTCTAAATAAAGATTTAATTCATATTTCTTGACATCACTTCAACATCAAAATTACCTGATGAGTCATTTTTTATGCCTCTTACATTATAATTAAACTCAGCTATGCTATAAACGTTACATAACTACTAGAAGCTAGCTCCCCGATAGCTTCCCCGATAGGCGACGCTTGTTTCCAGGGTAACCTGACGTCATGAGTAAGCGACAGCAGGGCTTAAAAAAAAACTTTATTAGCAATGGACAAAATTATCATTACATCTTTAATAGAAAATTTACACAACAGAAAAAAAGAGATAAGAACAAGAGCCGGTATTATTCAACAAATTATTTATTATTTTAAATATTGTTGCTCTTTAAAATTGTTATAAATAATAAAATCAACAAAACTTCAAAATTTAGTGCAGCTGAAACTCACCTTAACAGTCGATACAACCAATACAATGAAAGTTTGGCCAAATATTTTATTCTGATGTTTTATTATAGATAAATATCGAATCACTGCAGCTGATTTTATCTGTTACTTAGTTTCTGAAGCATAATTGAATTGATGTGATGTTTATATTAATCCTTTCTTTATTCGAGGTCATTTTTTTCTGTTTTCTCCTGTTATAATAGAACTGTGATTAGTTTATTATTTTTTAAAACTATTTCCATGTTTGCATTGGATTTATTTAATCCAATGCAAACAGTTCTAAATGTTAAATATATTCCATAGAAGCCAATTTAAAATTTGTCAGATCTAACCATTTTTATAAAAGTTCAAAAGGCAAAACAAATATTAAAAATAGGATTTTTTTGTGAAAACAAGTATTTCATAATGTGAATAAAACTATGTAGGATAAAACAACTGTTTAGCTAAATAATACATATATGAATGTGTAAGATGTTTGTAGAATAACTAAATATCCAGCAATGACAATATAAGTATAATAAAACATGTCAACTCATCTACATGTCATTTCCACGGTCTTCCTGCAGATGGCGCTGCTGCTCCAGCTGAGAACATGGAGAACATTTCCTCTGATCAAACTCCTGCCTCCGATAATGATGCTGGTTATTGTGCTGCTGGCTGACTTTATGTTTTATTTATTATTATTCATGGAAATAATTCAACTGAGTCATCAGACATTATCAGAGAAATTATGATTCACCCAAAAAATCACGAACTGTCAATAATCTAGAAAAGTTGATCAATAACTTCCAATTTAAAAATAAATAAATAGAAATATATACTATATTATATTAACATACTATATTTTACTATATTATCTGGTATGTTACTAATTATATTATATGAATCCTGATGGTCACGTCAGACTCCTCATGTTGATAGTAACGGTACCGGCAGCACCGGTAACGTTGTAGTAACGGGTGGAGGCGGGGTGTGTGTGTGTGTGTGTGTGTGTGTGTGTGGGTGTGTGTGTGTGTGTGTGTGTGTCGGTGCAGCAGATGCTGCAGCTCTCGTGCACAGCGCCTCTCTGTCTCCAGTGCGCCTGCGTGCTGAAACACACCGAGCGGCCGCAGGAGAGACTGAGAGGGGATACCCGGCCTGCGTGGGCTCCACGGTACCAGTAACGGCACCAGTAACGGTCCCGGTAACGGTGACGTGATGTGATGCGATGCCGCGCGGGATCACGGTAACGTAAGCGCAGCAGCAGCGGCGGAGGAGGAGGAGGAGGAAGAGGAGCAGGACGGACGGTCGAGGCTGAGCCGAGCAGGATGCAGCACTGACGGTCCGATCGGTACCGGGAGGAGAGGAACGCATCCCACCGAGCGAGCACCGGAGCCCGCGGCTGGTACCGACCAGATCTGATGTGAGGCTGCGGGGATGGACGGGTAGCAGGAGGCGGAGCGGACCGACCGAGCGACGGCACATAACGGAGGAGGAAGAGGAGGAGGAAGAGGAGGATGAATCCGGCTGAGGGAGGAGGAGAAGCGGGCCAGGACGGCCTGGCGACGGCAGGTGGGGTGTGTGCGCGTGCGCGACGCGCGTGCGCGTGGGAGTGTGTGAGAGGGAGCTGCTGTCGCCATGATGCTCCAACATCCGCCCATTGACGGACCGTCTGTGTGTGTGTGTGTGTGTGTGTGAACATCCCTCTCCAGCAGCACTGAGGCGCGTGCACGCGCATATGCAAGCGCGCGCTGTGAGCGTGAGTTGGGGGTCCGACCAAGGAGGATTGTGGGAAGGCCTGCTGGCCCTTGGAGCTGGTGTGTGTGATGTAATGTGGAGTGTGTTCACATCTGTGGAGAACCTGAGGGGCCGATAGCGGCTCCAGGGGCCCGGAGGCAAACTGAGGGTCCTGGAGGGACCTGAGGGGCAACCAGGGACCCACATTCTGCCTTGAAGGTCCTTCAGGGCCCCAAAGTTAGTCCTAAATTGGCCCTGAAAGGTCCTGAGGGGCCACCAAGGCCCCAAATCTGGTCTTAAAGGGTTCTGATGGGTCACCAGGGACGCCAGTTCTTTCTCAAGGGTCTTTTGGGCCCCAAACTCTGCCCTGAGGGTTTCTGATGGACCCTGCTGACCCAAATGTGGTTCTGAAGGGCCTCCAGGGGCCCCATGCTGGGTCCTGCTGATGTCTCCTTCATGCAGACGTTTGGCTGAACTCATAGAAAACCTGAATCTGACGAAGGATTTCTGCAGAAACTAGGAGCCAAATGAGGAAATGTCTTGTTAATCCAGATGGATTAGGATTGAACAGATTAGATGATAACTGAGGTGAAAACCTGGCAGGTATCTGAACAGACGCTTGTTATAATTAGGAATATTTGATCCCTTTACGATTCAGATCAAACCCAGAGTTTAGGGATCCCAGGAAACTGGGAAAAATCATTTATTAACGACTTTACAAATAATACAATAAAATGATTAACGATGTTTTTATGTCTCATATTTAGAATTTTGCTTTATAAATACATTTTAGTTTGTCTTAGTCACATTGGAGACAGAAATCCTGAAGGATGGAGCACGGTAGTGGCAGCATCATGCTGGGTGACTTTCAAGCTAAAGAAAAATAAACTTTGAATCATATTTTAAAAATCCACGATTAAACAACAATAAAAAGATAAAGCAGAAATAAAAAACAGACAATAATTAATTATAAAATATTAATAATCAAAATTATTATATTATATTAATAATCTTTAGAGGCTTTTTCAAATTCGCTGTGACACAGACTGCTACTGAGATCTAAACGAGTCAGAACATTTAATTTCTCTTAGGATCATTAAAATATTTCTGAATCTGAATCTGTAAAGAATCTGATATGGTTTGGTACCAATATAATCTACCCAACATGCTTTTATTTTGAAGAAAGCATTGTATTAATCGAGTGACTTTGACAAAATGTTGTTTTAAGAGTATTTTTGCGCCGCTGTATCTTCTACTTGACTAATTTTATTTTATAATATCTCTCCTCTTACTTGAGTAAAACACGTTGAAGTGGTTCTGCTCTTTGGTATCGTTTGGGTTCTCTGCTTCCTCTGGTGTTAGTCGGATCGGTTCTGCTGCTACATTATTTTGGTGGATTTCTAAACAGTAAATCTCCATGACAACGGGGTTTGGACTAGTAAACCTGATTTAATGTGTTGCTGAATCCTAGCGTGTTCAGCGTTGATGGTAATTATCCAAACGGCGGCGGAGAAATACCAGAGAGACGCAGTGAGGTCACGCAGGGCCCCGCGGCTCGGGTCGGGCTCCGGGCCGGGTTCTGGGTCGGGTTCGGGCCTCTCGGAGGCAGAGCGAGTCTTCAGACCCTCCGGCCTGACATTTCAGGCTGGAACGCAGTCATTAGCTGCTGTTGCGTAATCATCAGTTTGATGAGTCCTGACAGACTGACAGCAAGTTCCTCCAAAGGCTCTTTCATCTGCTTCTATTCTGGGCCGAGCGCCGACTCACCGAGGACGGGCTCTGGGTGGAAACCTCCCTGATTGGCAGCTGATTAGGGATCAATCCACGTCCTGACAGAACACGCATGTTAGCGCCCGGCAGATTACAAACACCCACCACTCAGTCATTAGCTTCTGCTCCATGCTAACACCAACACTTCAAGTCGTGGCAGCAGCTTCTGTGGGAAAATGAAAATATACGTTAATTTAGAGCAAGTAAATTTAAATTTGATTCATAAATTCAATAAACTGATTCAGTGGCAGATTGAATATTGAGTTTATTTTGAACAAATCAATTAAAAAATGTGTAAATCTGACACGGATTCGCTGTCACTAACGTGTATTTATTCTTGTGTCTGTTTTTGTTCAAAATGAACTTCTTCCTGTTAGTCATCCAGTCCTCCACTGGCGCTGTGGCAGCTGCAATGAAGTTTATATAAAACTAATTATCTCCATGTTTCTGCGACTTTCATCTGAGCCAAACCTCCCTGGACTGGAGAGAATCGGCTCATAGCTATGATTCCACTAATCGATTGGTGGAAAACGTGATTGAAAAATGGACTCAAAGGCCGTTTGGATTTCTTTAGAGCAGATCGAAGCCTATCACGGTTCAATTTGCTCCCTTGTGAAGAATGAACTCAGCCCATTTCCAGCTCGGTCTGTGAAACGTGTAAAAAGGTTCCGAGTTTCTGTAATCACCGCGGCTCAGCTGGAGCCTGATGAGTTTCCACCAGCTCAACGCTTGATTATGGAGATGATCAGAGGCAAATCTAAAGATTCCCTTTGTTGGTTTATGCTAACAGACTTCACACCAAACTCTTCCTGAAGCAGAACTCTGTTGGGCTTCCAGAATCGAGCCGCTTGGACTCCCAACCGGGTCCAACATTCAGCCACTTCGCTGTTGATTTGAAGGATGATTAGAGGGAGAACTCCTTCACTCCTTCCTTCTTGCATCCGCTTTTCAGTGACACACAAACCGGTGGTTTGATGAGCTCCAGGCTGAAGGTGTGTGGAATATGTCTAGGAGCCGATCTGCTAAAAAACAACTTTTAATCGCTTCAGTCCAACTCCAGTCCGTTTGTCTAGAAAGTCCGGTCCGGTTGGTGAGGTGTGAATGTGAAATCGAACTCTGGTGCAGTTCAAGTGTGAACGCCAAGCGAGCTGGAGACGACCCAAAAAGCAGGAAGTGGGCTGTTGTGCAGAGCATTCTGGGTAAATACAACCAAAACAAATGCATTAGCCTAGCATTAGCAGGAGAAATGTCTCACAGTCTTTAGCCAAGTTCAAACAATCGCTAAAACCTGATGCCACTCCATCTTGTTTCCATCTGGTGAAGAAGGAAGTTGCCTCAGTGTCTTCAGAGGTTTTTGTGTCATTTCCTTCAGTGGTTCTTGGTGCAGCGCCCCCACAGGCCAGGAGGGGAACAGGTTGGTTTGACTCAGAGCAGAGAAACGGAGAACCACAGCAGATGATGAAGTTTTGATTTGATCCAAATCTACTGGACTATCAGCCTAAGTAAACTCTGCCTTGAAGAATGATACCAGAAGATACTGACGGCTACAAAACTTTATCATTTTAAACCAGAGAGAAACAGAATATTCAATACCTTCACTCAGGATTTTCCCAAATTGATGACGCAGAAACGTTTCCCACTTTGCATCACCAGTAGTGATCTGGATAACCAGGGAGACGTTCAGTGGATGTTAGTGAAGTTTCCTCTTTCGTTTGATAGAAATATCAGTCAGCAGGGTGGCAGAAAGCCTGCTGTTAGGTAAAGATTAAAGACTCAAAGATATATTTACTCTGTTCCAGATGGATGTAACTGCATAGAGATGAAAACCATCATAGGCTTCAGAAAAGGCCTGGGGGGGGGGGAGAAAAGGCGTCTTCAGTAGGAAAAGAGGTTTGTTTCTTATAAATGGTGAATTCTGGAGTTATTCCAGTTTCATCCAGATGTAAGATAGACGATAAGACCAGAATATATCAGCTGTTCCCAAGACGGCGTAGAGAAAATTAATAAACCAGCAGCTTCAGTGGAAGATGGTTTGAGTTGAACTCTAATTGACTTTGCAGAAACACTGAAACCACAAAGGCTTGAATGCCAAGTCGAAAATGTCGCTGAACTTCTTTGTTATCCAGCAGGCTAACATCTGATCTGATTAGTTTTAGTGGCAGAAAGAAAAACGTAAGATCGTTATCGTTAGTGCAGTCTGCAGCAGTTATATGCAGCTGTCTCTAGGGGGCGATGTAGACAGAAACTGAGAAAAGTGGATAAAATAAAAACATAAAAACATGTTCCACTTTGCTCAATTGTAAAACTTATTGATCCTAGGATGTATTATTCATTGTCATCAGTCAGGAAGATGATCAGATGCAATGAGTTGACTAAATCCAATCAGCAGTCGGCCTCAGATTAATAAAATCTTAAATGTTCCCAGTAGAACATTCAGTCAGTGGTTCTCTGTTCACTGGATGTAAAGGAGTTCATCTGAAGATCGTATCTGACTAAAAACCCAAAGATTGGAAACATTCTGCATGAGGAAGTAGAAGAGTACAGCTTGTTATAAAAACATTATTTCGCGCAGACAATCAAACATTCCTGTATCCCAAGGTCGTCTCTGCTGTAGATGCTGAGTGTTTTTGGTGTGTGAGATGAAAGCCCGAGGAGACGGAGCAGGACGGCGGTGGAGAGCCAGAGAGACGTTTCTCTCTCTCAGGGTTATCTCTGCCTGTCGTTCTGCTAATGTGAGGCGTTTAATGCCCTCAGTGTGCGAGTGTTGGATTAGCTTCCTCCTGCTGAGCGGGATGATCTGACGCACATGGGAGGCATGTCTGAACACACACACACGTGTTTCTTTCTGGGGATCCTGGTTACACATCGTCTCTAAACCATCAGAACCATAACGTCAGCTGTAATCAGGTTTTAACACCAACTCTAAACTTGTGAATTAGCCAAGTTAAATCCTGACTTGTAAACTGTTCTCACACTCCTTCATTCTGTTGAAATGATTTGTTTCATTATTAGAAAGTTATTGCTCCAAAAAGCACAACTAAAGCAACTACTAAACTAGTTTCAGTGAATAATGTCACATTCTTCTCACCACTTAAGCTTAATTTGCACAATATTAGATTATTTATGGATTAACTGTCTAGTAATTTGATGCAAAAGGTGCTGAATGTGAACCAGCTCCTGCCTGAACGTCTGTAGATTGAATCAGCTTTGGAGGTTTTAGATGGATTTTTGGGGGAATAGAAAAAGTCTGTTGGCGTTGGAGAACACAGACTAGACACCAAACACTGTTTGTCTTCCAGGATCTGGTAAAGCAGAGACTGTTCGGGCCGTGGATGTCCTGACGGTGCTCAGAGAGAAAGTGGCCTTTGTATCAGGTGAAAACAGTACTCGTTTTATTCTGGTTCTGCTGGTTTTATTCTGGTCCTGCTGGTTTATTCTGGAAGTGTGTTGAAGTCACAGTTGTATGTGATTTCCAGGTGGAAGAGACAAACGAGGCGGACCAATTCTTACCTTTCCAGCAAGGACCAATCACGATCGAATAAAACAGGAAGATCTCAGCCGATTGGTCACCTACCTGTCAACAGTTCCCAGGTACAACTCTGAATATCTTTACTGCTTAGACCGATAAGCTTTAATGTTTTATTCAGATATTAATGTCTACCTCAGTGTGGCAGGAAGTTCTCTGTCTTTAGTTTTGTCAGCAGTTTGTTGGAGGAAGAGACGTTGGTTTCATTCTGTGTTTCCTCAGTGAGGACGTTCGAGCTCGTGGCTTCACCGTTGTGGTGGACATGCGCGGCAGTAAGTGGGACAGCGTGAAGCCGGTGCTCAGGACGCTACAGGAGTCATTTTCCTCCAACATCCACGCAGCACTGCTCATCAAACCGGACACCTTCTGGCAGAAACACAAGACCAACCTGGGCAGCGCCAAGTTTAGCTTTGAGGTACCGCCAACTGTTCTTCTGCCATGGGTTCTTGATGGAGGCCAACTGGAAGATGTTGCAACTTAACAGAGAGATGAAACATCTTCAAGTGCCACTCCTTTATGTTCAAGCTGTTAAGGTTTCCAGAGTGTCCTGCATTGAGGCAGTAACCCGTCTCTGTCCCCAGACCAGCTTGGTGTCAGTGGAAGGCCTCTCCCGGCTCATCGACCCCTCCCAGCTCACGGCGGACCTCGGCGGCTCTTTGGAGTACGACCATGTGGAGTGGACTGAGCTTCGTCTGGGACTCGAAGAATTCTCCGGAGCTGCAACGCAACTTCTGGCTCAGCTGGAACAGCTGGAGGCCGGCTTGAACCGCATACCAGAGCCAAAAGACGTGGACGAGGCCCGCAAGTGAGTACTTTGGATGTTTCAGAGGTCAGGGTCGCTGAGGGTCGACCTGAACGTTAACGTTAGGGTATTCTCATCATTAGACTGCTAGAGGAACACAGTCGTCTCCGGAACACGATCGCCACTGCACCAGTGGACGCCCTTGACAGAGAGGGGAAGAGCTTGCTTCAGCGAATGCGCCTGGGCCCCTCACATGGGGACGGGTCCATTGAGGGCGGGGGCGGAGGAGGCGGAGGTGGCGGCACCTGGCTGTCGGGGGGGGCCGACTTCCAGAGTGTAGCCCCAAAGGTTTCCTCTCTGCTGGACCGGCTGCAGGCAGGTCGCACCCACCTGCTCCAGAGCTGGAACGACAAAAAGCTGCACCTAGACCAGGGTCTCCAGCTGCACCTGTTTGAGCAGGACGCCACCAAGGTGAGGTCATGACCCAGCAAGAAAGCTTTGCATTATATTTCCTAACATCCAACCAAATTTTGCATCGTTAAATGCAAATCCAGAGCTGCTGTCTGACCCGTCTGTGTTGCTGCTGCCTCTCCTTGTCTCAGATGTCGGAGTGGATCGCCCACAGCAAAGAGCTGTTCATGCAGAGTGTGGCAGAAGTGGGTCAGAACCACCAGCACGCTGTCGACCTGCAAACACAACACCAGCACTTCACCGCTAACTGCATGGTCAGTGTGTTCGTCTCTGTCTCTGGCGCCTTGCTGAGTGTCTCATGACTGAACAAACATGGCGGCTTCTGCAGAACGGGAGCGTAAACGTGGACAGCGTGGTCACCGTGGCGGCAAGACTCGCAGAGGCCGGCCACTATGGAGCGGAGCGCATCGCCATGGTGTCGTCACGGCTACAGGAAGACTGGAAGGCCTTGACGACCGCCCTGGAGGAGCGCAGCAACACTCTTGCCATGGCAACTGGTTTCCACCAGGGGGCAGAGCAGGTACCATTACGTCCAACACTCAGTAGGTCATTATGAACTGAAGGAATGTTTTATACAATTCATTGACTGCGTTGAACTGTTCTGTGCTTTACCTATGTCATCGTCCTCATTTGACCTCATTTGACCTCATTAACCACAAGTTCGTCTGCTTCCTTCTCCGCATTTCTCTTGTTCTTTCTACTTTCCATTTCTTATACTCCACTGACCGAGAGCAGACCTTTTATATCAGAATGGACCTCTGGAGAGAAAATGAAGAAGCGCTACCAGTAGAGACGTTTTGTGGCTTTATACTCTCTGCTGCTCTAGCAAAAAGCATAATCTATCTTTATGTTTCCACCAAGGGGCAGAGAGCGTACCTTTATATCCAGCACAGCATAAACCATTATGACCTAAAGTAGCAAAAAAGTGCCCCAAAGTCCAAAGGAAGAATTCGTTCTCAGCTCCTGGCTCTAAATCACATTTTATAAATGTTCAGAGAGAAATCCTACCTGTCCTCTCTGCACTTGTGGCCTGATGGCTGCTTGGAGTCGCATCTTTCTTTTTGCTGTAAAGACAGTTATGAGCGTAGTGTCATAAAAATATTTAAATTATGCAACATTATGTTCTATATGCAACAATACAATTTATGAATTCTTTGCCTTACCCGTTTCATTGTCCTCATATGATGTCACTAAAGTCTCCAAAAGTCCAAGAGAAGGTCTGAGAAGGTAGAAGGTCTTTCTTAAAGCTTGGGATGTTCTCAGCATTGTCCTTCACCCGTCTACATTAAGACGTGTCTGTCTCTCTGTCCAGTTCCTTCTGCGGGTGGAGGGTTGGGTTAAGACGTGCTCTGAAGGATCCTTGCCGTCTGCAACAGCAGAGCTGGAAGCTGCGACTAAAAAGCACCAGGAGCTAAACGAGGAGATCTCTGCCAACTACACGCAGGTATTGACATGGAGTCCCCACCAACGTCTCTGTGTCTGCATGAAGGAACCTGAAGTCTTCCTGTCTGTTTGCAGGTCAGTGAAAGTGGAAAAGCCTTAATGGACGTCCTCCAGCGTAACGCCGGCAGTGGGTCTGAAGAGTCGGCCGCCAAGCCAGACTTCGCCCCCGCAACTCACACCATCATGGGAGTTCTGCACCAGGTGATGCAGGTGAGGCTCGGTGCGACGTGCCATAAGGGCAGGATTACGGCAGAAAGATGTGAAAACGGACCGGGACTTTCTCCTGTGTGCTCAGGGTCACCATGATGTGGAAGGAGCCTGGCAGCACAGGAAGCTCCGCCTCCACCAGCGCCTGCAGCTCTGCGTGTTCCAGCAAGACGTTAAACAGGTCGGACCACCAGCATCCATGCTTACATCAATCAATCGATCAATATTTGCATAGCCCAAGGCACTTGCTTTAATGACCATCCAGCTTTTCCTTCCACCTAATTTCCCTTCAGGTGTTGGACTGGGTGGAGCAGCATGGAGAGGTTTTCCTCAACAAACACACCGGGGTGGGGAAGTCCCTGCACCGGGCGCGGGCGCTGCAGAAACGCCACGACGACTTCCAGCAAGTCGCTCAGGTGACCCAAACATCCCCAGATCCTGATCCTCCGTCATGCTGAACCGACCTCTGACCGACCTCTGACAGACCTCTGCTTGTCTTTCAGAACACCTACACCAACGCAGAGAAGCTTCTGGAGGCGGCCGACCAGCTGGCCCAGGCTGGGGAGTGTGAGGAGGAGGAGATCTACCAGGCGGCCAGAGACCTGGAGCTGCGGATGCAGGTAACCGGGGGGGTGTCTATGTCCTGGAGGGAGCAGGGGGCGTCTACGTCCTGGAGGGAGCAGTACATTTACATGTTGGTAGGAGCTGGGTTGTTTCCATATGTTTGGACGTGTCCAAATGCTGGGTTGTTTCCATATGTTTGGACGTGTCTAAATGCTGGGTTGTTTCCATATGTTTGGATGTGTCTAAATGCTGGGTTGTTTCTGACATCAGTGCGGTGCTTTGCAGGCCTTCATCCAGCGTGTGGAGCAGAGGAAGCTGCTGCTGGACCTCGCCGTGTCCTTCTACACTCACACTAAGGAGGTAACAATCCTAGAAACACCGACTCATCGTTCCTAAACGTTCATTTCATAGCAGTAAAAGTGCAAAATTTGTAAAAATGTAAAACTTATACAACTTAAAGTCAACTGAGATTTTCAAACATTTCGGTTCAGAAAGGCGAGGGGTGAATGAACTAAAACGACCTGCTCTCTTCTTCTTCTTCTGCTCCTCAGCTGTCGGTGTGGATGGAGGGCCTCCAGAAGCAGCTGACCTCTGACCTCTTGGTGTGTCCAGACACAGTGGAGGCGCTGCAGGCTCTGATCAGCCAGCAGCAGCAGCAGCAAGCCAACACACAGGTACGCCGTGGCCGCAACCCCAGCGTCTCCGTAACAACCTAACAGTCCCTGACCTTTGACCCCTCGCCCCGCACTAACACTCTAACCCTGACCCGCAGGAAGCTGCGATGAGTGTCATCCGGGAAGGAGAAGACCTCATCCTGCAACTCAGGTGATTCATGGCACCAATGGCTGATACAGAATCTAGAGGGTGTTTTCTAGATCAGATAATCGTTATAGATTATTAATGAAACATTGATTGATTGATTGGCTAAGAATTGATCAGGAATGCGATGAGAAGATGCCATGAGTTGTCGTCTAGATACACTATCTGCGCTTCTATTGAGTGTAAAGTTGCACAAATAGAAATTATGAAATTAATCCCTTAATTTAAAAAAAACCTCAAATGTTTTGATAAAAGGTTATTGAGTTTATGTATTTCATAAAAGCTGCAACAGAAACACTGTTTTAATGACTAATAATTGTGTTTTTTATTTAATAATAACCGTGAAATTGTATTTTTGTGACATTTGCAACAGAAACACATCTACTGTATCAAAAGAATAGAAAAAATAAAGCCTTTTTTCTCACCGTTCGCATTAAATTAGACTAACAGTTTCATGTTTTATTCCAGCTAAGAATTATTCGAACACAACAAAAACACTGAAAACAGTAAAATCAGTTTAATTTATTTTAAATGCAGAAAACATCATCAGGTGGTAAATTTGAATTTTAATTAGAATTTTTGGTGCCATGTTTTATACATTAAGTGGTTTAGATGCTGTTTGGGCTTTTCTTTAATATTGTTTAGAATTTAAGGCTCATTTTTGTTGAAGATGATTTTGTGAATAAATGTTTTCAGGTTTCTTTAAGCGATGGGATTTTGATTTAATTTCTGTCTTTGCTTGAATTATTTAACCATTTTCTGTGAAGGTTTTTTCACAAGCATGCTTATATAACTGTTCTGTTCTTGGTTATAAATGTGTTGGATTTTAATTTGATTTATTTTGTATTTTTGTGTTTGCATCTCACAATGACTTTTGTTTTGCATAATTTTGTTAAGTTATGTTTCCTTCCAGCTTCGATACTCTTGGTGGTATTTTTCAGATGAACTGGTTTAGGTTCCTTTCTGCTGAATATACTAAGAGGTGCGCTTGTTTTAGGCCCCAGGGCAGCTCGGTGGCCCATGTGGAGTCGGTGTTGCAGCAGTTGGAGGAGTCCCATGCTCAACTGGAGGAACTTTTCCACCAGAAGAAGATCAGACTGGACATTTTCCTGCAGTTCCGCATACTGCAGCAGTGCACCCTAGAGGTGACGCCCGGATCTACACTTTTCTACCAACTGAAATCTTTTCCTGCTGTAATTTTCCTAATTCTTTCACATCATTTGATCTTCAGGTAACGGGGGAAATGGATGCCTGGAAACAGGACCTCCAAAAGCAGTCCCAGGACTTTTCGTCTGAGAAGCTAACGTCTCCACGGCTAGCTGATGCTAACCCGGAGCAGCTAGCCCAGGACAAGCTAGCCCTGGGCCAGTCTCGCCTGGCAGAGGCCACACCTGAGGCGTTGACCTTGGCTCAACAGCGGATCCACAGGTAGACTGAGCAGATTGGCATCATCTTGCTGAATTACAAAAATATTTACCATATCAGGCTTTAACTGATCATCTGGCTGCTCTGCAGGCACATGGAGCGAAGGCTGGCGATGAACAATATGATCTATGAGGTGATCCAGCAAGGTCATGACCTTCAGCAGTACATCACAGAGGTCCAGGCATCAGGTGGGTTACAGGTTTTACTTCAAAATGAGAAAAGAGGTAAAACCTGCTGTCATCTGCATACAGAAGATACATGGTGCTAATGACAGAGCCTTGAGGTACACCATAACAAAAGACAGGGTCCATCATTAGAATACGTCAAGTCTTCACTAAAACTTTTAGGGATTCCTGAACTGTCTTGTTTTAATACGAGTTCCAGAACCATGTTTAGTCCATTTCCCTGGTTCCTCCGGTCCGTTTGGTGAGGTGTGAATCCAGAACTGAACTCTGGTCCACCTACAAACCTCGGTCTGGGTTCAGGTGAATTCAAATCTGGTTCGGTTCAAATGCATATGTAAACGTAAAGCGCACCGGAGACCGCTCCAAAGGCAGGAAGTGGATTATGGCTCAGGGTATTCTGGGTAAATACAACTAAAACAAACGTGTTAGCTTAGCGCTAGCGGCAGAAATGACTCCTGGTCTTTAGCCAAAGACTAAAGAGAAATCCTCCAACCGCTAAAATCTGATGCCTCCATTCTAGTTTCCATTTGGTGAAGTAGGAAGTTGTGCACAGTTTCTTCTTCAGTGGTTGTTGGTGCAGCGCCCCCACAGGCGAGGAGGGGAACAGGTTTTTTAATTAGTTTGGATTGTTTCACTCAGAGAAGAAAAAAAGAAAATAAATACTGCGATTCTGGCTCCCAGTCGAACCGAATCTACCGGACTGTGAGGTGTCAAACATCCTGAGTGGTTCTGGATTTGGTATCAAATGTTTTTAGCTCCGTCGGTGCGTTAATGTTTGTAGGATGTCTAATGACGGAACCAGGTAAGGGGAACAAATTGATCCGTGTTGGGAATCGGTAAGATCCATAAGCAGGTTCAGATCCCCTATTTCAGAAAACACTGACACTTCTTGGAGCCTCTAATGTCCAACAGTCCAGTGATGTGAGACAAAAAGGTCCAACAAAGGTCCATCTTGAATTCATAGCACTAATTTCTATTATTAGTGGTTCAATGTGAACAAAATAAAATCCTAGAGAGCCACAAGAATCCGTCAGCAGATTTTCCCCAGCGGCAACCAGCCCACCATCACACTGATGTCAGGGGTGGAGAGGGGGGAAAGGGGGACGGGTTGCTATGGAAACTGCTCTCTGAAGCACACAGCTGATCCCCATGGAAACCAGCGTATTGAATTCGCCATGGAGACACACACATCAATGCGTGCATGCACAATGAGGCAGCTGGTGTGTGGTTTCTAAGGTGCGGCGTGTGTTGCAGGTATGGAGCTGTCCGAGGCGGAGGGAGGCCTGACGGCGCAGGTGGAGGAGCTGCAGCGCCTCCTGCAGGACAAACAGAAGGAACTGCAGCAGATCGCAGACCACACACACACATACCTGGAGCAGAACCTGCAGCTCAGACACCTGCAGAGCCAGGTCAAACAGGTAACACACACTCATCCCTCTGCACACACACACTCAGACTTCCTGCTGCCTACCTGCGTGTGTGTGTGTGTGTGTGTGTGTGTGTGTGTACCTCTCTCAGGTGCTGGGCTGGATCTCTGAGGGGGAGATGAAGCTGTCCTCCTGCATGCTGAACTCCAGCTGTCTGTCGGAAGCCGAACAGCTGCAGCGGGAGCATGAGCGCCTCCAACAGACCATCGAGGTTACTGCAGACACACCGACCAGAAATAAACATTTAATACTAAAGTCTGTCACAATAAATAATCAATTAACTGCATAATCAATTAGAAATTCAGACCACAGAAACATCATTGTTTTGGTCGTCATGTTTTATTTTGGATAAATTAAAATATTTTGCCGCTCCAGTGTTAAAGCTGTAAGAGTTTTATACAAAATTAGTGTTAGTTTCTATAATGTATTATCAACACGTTACTTGAAAATGATGTCAAAACAATTTATTGTTTATCAAAATAATTATTATTGTTTCAGCATGCGTTACATTTTGTCAAAAGCAGCAGAAAATGGACTTTTTCAGATTGTTTTTCTGGATGAATCAAAAGCAAAAAGCACATTAAGGGAACTGGAGGTCTCACTTTGTGTTGCAGGCTCTGCTGCATGCAGACTCCCTGCAGAGAACCCACCAGGTGGCGCTGGCTCTGCAGCAGCGAGCCGAGCTGCTCGTCAGGTAGGACGCAGAACTTCCTCCATGAACGCTGGACGGACCCGCTCACCAGGAAGTCTCTGCTTCTGCACAGGTCAGGCCATTACGACCCGGACGCAGTGAGGGCCTGCGCCCAGACGGTGGCGCTGCACTGGCAGACGCTGATGCTGAGGATCGAAGACAGATTGAAACTGGTCAACGCGTCCGCCGCTTTCTACCGGACGTCCCAGCAGGTAAACGCGCCGCCTCTTCTACTGCAGTTCCACGTTTAACCACTGGGGGAGCTTCATGTTCATCACTGTACCGACCGACCAGGTGTGTGGCGTACTGGAGAGTCTGGAGCAGGAGTACCGCAGGGAGGAGGACTGGTGCGCAGGAGGAGAGCGGCAGCCGGAGCAGCTGCTGCCGCTCATCAGCAAACACATGGAGCAGAAAGAGGCTTTCCTGAAGGTAACAAGAGATACGTTCAGTTCCCTTTAGAAATGATAGAAAATAGATTTAAAAGCAATATTTACTTTGGATCAGCTTCAATTCTGTGTTTGTTCCTCCTGGTTTCATGTTTTCTGGAAACAAGCTGTACCAGATCTGTTTGTTCTGCGACAGGCGTGTACGCTGGCCAGACGCAACGCCGAGGTCTTCCTCAAGTACATCCATCGAAACAGCGTCACCCTGGCCAACATCTCTGGCCACAACGTCACCGTCTCCGCGGTGACGGGGGTCACCGAGGTCACCGGGCACTCCAGAGTGCCGGAGCAGCAAGTCAAAGGTTCACAAAATCAAAAACCATCCACATATTGTCAGAATACAGAGTGTAACGAGGACAGAGCCCAGAGGGACGCCACAGATAACTGGCTCCTATATTTAGGGATTCTGGAGGTAGTTAAGCTGACAGAGATCTTCTTTGTGCTCAGGAATCCTCAGCGAACTTCTCCAGAGAGAAAACAGAGTTCTTCATTTCTGGACGCTGAAGAAACGCAGACTGGACCAGTGCCAGCAGTACCTGATGTTCCAGAACCACGCCCAGCAGGTAAACCCAGAAATGATAGAAATAACTCCTGAGCTCAAACAGAAACAGATCATCCCTCTGATGTCTCTGAAATAATGAAACTTTCTATTAATCTCTAAATTTAAATCTGTTCACTTCCAGGCTCTTGAATGGCTGCAGCAGTCAGGTGACCATTACCTGGCCACGCACACGTCGCCGGGGGCAACGGCGGCCGAAACGCAGGAGCTGCTGAACCAGCACAGGGAGTTCTGCATTTCTGCAAAGGTTGTTCCAGAAACCAGTTTCAACTAAATTCCTCTGAAAGTGCAACAGCGTACTGCGGCCAATGCAGCTTTAAACAAACGTTTTTAAAACGGGGAGTAAATTTACACCAACAACTAAAACTTTTAAAATGAATCTTTTAAAATGAAGTTTTCTAGAAAAACTTGATTTTTTCTTGCAAATTTTTAACTTTAAGAGCTCAGTTTTTTGTAGAAAATTTCTGAGCTTAATTTTAAAAAATCTGCATTTTTTTCTTACTAATGCTAAACTTTGAGCTCATAAAGCATATAAATATTTTTTTATTTTTTATTTCATATTTTTGTCCTTTCAAACTCAAAGTTTCTTGTTTATTTGAGAATTTTTTTTAAAATTGATTTAAAAATTTGGCACTAAATTTCTCCTCTGTTTTTCTATTAATTTAGTTTTATATTAATATATAAAACTCATCTAATGATCAGAGGTAAATACTCCACAGCTAATTTACCATTAGCTGTTATCCTAGCATCTAGACGATGTGAAGCTCAAAGCCAACAGTAAAGTGAATTATTTCTTCCTTTTTGGTTGTTTTTATTTGACAAGATGAAAACAACTGTGAAAACAATAAGTGAGTAAATTTCTCCCAGCACACACAGGAGAAGGTTCACCTGCTGATCCAGCTGGCTGAGAGCATGCTGGCTAAAGGCCACGCCCACCGCGCCGAGCTGCGCCGCTGCGTTTCGGCGGTGGACAAGCGATACCGCGACTTCACAGTCAGGATGGGTCAGTACCGCCACCTGCTGGAGGCCGCGCTGGGCAGCAGCTCTCAGGTGATTAGAAGCCTCCACCGCTGCAGATGTTAACTGTTATCTGAAGGCTAACAGCGGCGCTCGTTTAGGACAACAAGGACCTGGAGCTGGAGCTCATCCCCAACAGCCTGTCGGACTCTGACCCTGAGGTCAACCTGTCCGACCCGAGTCACCAGGTCAGCGACGAGAAGAGGCGCTCCGCCCGCAAGAAGGAGTGAGTACAGTGTGGGCGGCACGCTGGGAGCGACGCCCTGCTCTAATAACACTGTGTGTGTGTGTGTGTGTGTGTGGGCAGGTACATCATGGCCGAGCTCCTCCAGACTGAGAGAGTTTACGTCAGAGACCTGCAGGAGTGCATCGAGGTAAAACACCAAGGATTAGCTCAACAGTCCTAATTAAACGTCTAAACTTAATGATTTAATGTTTTTACTGCGATTACATCAGAATTCTGGTTACTAAAACTTCCAAGTCTGAACTGTTTGAAATGTGATTTTAAAGGGCCGGAGTTGTAAAATCAACTTGTTATAATGTTTTTCCTTCATCTAAAACATTCATGCATGTTTGAGAAGTCCTTTAATCTCCATGGCAACCATTCAGCTGCGAAACGCCTGATTGGACCTAGCCCCGCCTTTGAGGTGCAGCTCCTCCCCTTCTCGGCTCCTGCAGACTAGCCAGCAGCAATTAGTAAACAGCTGGTGGAACTGCTGAGCTCATTATAGGAGCTACTGCTCCTAGAAACGCAGGTGAAAACATGAAAGGGTTAAAAGAGGAGCCATGTTGGGATGACTTCCTGGAGGCGGAGCCTCAAAAAGAGCAGGCAAAAATGCCACCATGTCCCTTTAAATGTCCACAGTCAAGATTATTCCTGAAAACTTTCTCTGACCAAATGAACCAGAAATTCTGCTAATGTTTGAAGAGAAAGTCGAGCAGGAAGTGTTGCTTTCCCTGTAAGAAGCGTCAGGAGAAGCTGAAGTGACTCGTTTTGCTGTTTCAGACGTACCTGTGGGAGATGACCAGCGGCTCCGAGGAAATCCCACCTGGACTCACCAACAAGGACGACGTAGTGTTCGGAAACATCCAGGACATCTACGAGTTCCACAACAGGTAGACAAACAGAAACTGTGATTATATGGCTGAGTGAAACAATCAGAACCGTTTATCTTAGCAGCACTAACCTCTGTGTTCCTCAGTATTTTCCTGAAGGAACTGGAGAACTATGAACAGCTCCCAGAAGATGTGGGGCACTGCTTTGTTACCTGGGTAAACACAGAGACTTATGACCCATTGATGCTGCATTTAGCTGACATAACGACGCTTTAAAGCTTCTGTGTTTGTTTCTGTGCAGGCTGATAAGTTCCACATGTACGTGACGTACTGCAGGAACAAACCGGACTCCAGTTTACTGATCCAGCAGCATGGAGCCGGATTCTTTGAGGTCATTTTCCCACAAACCCTCAGAACATCATGTGACCGAGTAGCCGTGTTAGCTAACTCTTTGTTAGCTAATGAATAAATCAAAACTAGAATGACTGAAACTATTAAATGTTTGAAACATCTTTGCAGCAGCAGAGATTTTTACATGATGTTCAGAACAGATGAGATGACAGAAGTGAAACGGTCCAAATGTTCTATTCTGTGCTGGAGGGATGAATGTGGATGAATATTAACATTTTGTTTGAACAGGAAGTCCAGAGGAGACACGGCCTGGCCAACTCCATCTCCTCGGCTCTGATCAAACCGGTGCAGCGGATCACCAAGTACCAGCTGCTGCTGAAGGTAAAAACACATTTAAATAAAAAAACCCTAAACGAGTCAAAGTTTGTGCCTGGAGTAGCAAATGAAAGCTGCCACAGATTATTGATCTGTGTGAACATCAGCTGCCTGTGTGTGTTTGCAGGAGTTGCTGGCCTGCTGTGAGGAGGGCAAAGGTGAGATTAAAGAAGGCCTGGATGTGATGCTGAGTGTCCCAAAGAGAGCCAACGATGCCATGCATGTCAGCATGCTGGAAGGTAGAGCGTCAGCCTCACCGTGACTCTGCTGGAGACGTTTCTCTGCCTGGTCTGATCTGACGCTGATGTTTCTCCAGGTCTGGAGGAGGGGCTGGAGGTGCAGGGCGAGCTCCTCCTGCAGGACTCCTTTCTGGTCTGGGAGCCCAAATCTCTGATCCGGAAGGGCCGGGACCGGCACCTGTTCCTGTTCGAGCTGTCGCTCATCTTCAGCAAGGAAATCAAGGATTCCTCTGGACGCACCAAGTATCTGTACAAGAGCAGACTGAGGGTAACGAACCGCGGCGACGCTCCGCTTCCTGCTCTGAAAACACTCTAACATAACATCATGCAAATAATCATTATTCATAGCTGCTTTTGTCAAATAAAACAACAAAACTAACCAGAGAAATGATCAGACTATCATCAAACGCTCAGAGGAAAGAAGCAAAAACTGAACTGCTTGTTTCCATGTCAGACGTCAGAGCTGGGCGTCACAGAGCACATCGAGGGGGATTCATGTAAGTTCGCCCTGTGGGTCGGACGAACACCGACGTCCGACAACAAGACCGTCCTGAAGGTACGCGCCCAACTTCCTCAACTTCAAACCTTCTGAGCGAAACGTCACCCAGAAATCCTGCTGCTGCTTTACAAAATGTAACAAACTGTTTGAAGTTGATTATTTCAGGATATTTCAAACCCTCAGGCGTCTTCCTTGGAGCTGAAGCAGGAGTGGGTTCGCAGCATCAGACAGGTGATCCAGGAGAGGCGGGGCCACCTGCGGGGGGCGCTGCGGGAGCCCATCCCCCTGCCCAAAACCCCCAACCCGACTCTGGGCCGGCAGCGCAGCATCACTCGCAGGTAAGAAACACAACCAGAATCAGCTCAACTTCTGAGTTTATCCAGAAAAATACCAACTACAGGGCCGGACCAAGAGGTTCTGGGGCCCAAAGCAGAGTTTCAACACCAGACGTTATTTTGTTTAACATGCTAGCATTAGCATCACTTGTAATTAGCTTACATAATTACAAGCTAATTATGTAAGCTTGTAATTACATAATTAATGTAATTAATTACATTAATTATGTAATTAATTACATAATTAATTAATTACACCCCTGCTGTTTGGGTGTGAGGGAATAACAAACTAAAACTTAAATTATTTGGATTTTAAAAAGCAGGGTGGTATTCAGGTGTGACATTTTACTTTCAATTATTTTAAAGTAACATCAGCTGATGAACTAATTTACAGCAAACAAGTTGAATATTTATGTTTTCCCAACAACAATCAAAATAATGCAAATTGTTTTTTAATATGTAGCATTTAGTTTGTCTTATTCAATCTTATTTTAAATATATATGAATATTTAAATACATTTCTATCATGTCAACCTGGTCTTCTTGGGGCCCCCTGGTGGTGTGGAGGTCCCAATGCAACTGCTTACTTGCATATGCCTGGGGCCGGCTCTGCATAACATAAAATTAAAATATTGCTCCAAAATATTGATTTCTGATCAATTCGATAACTGATTAATTAAACAAACAGAAAAACTTATAAAAAATGAAGGTTTTTTAGAAACTAAGAGTCAGAATGTGTTTTCAGTCCCAGCTGATATTTCTCAGCTAAAAGGTTGGAGTCCTTGTCAGAACAACTTGACTAAAGTCCCAGAGGGTTAGAGTCCCAG
>CAEGAD010062879.1:0-15027 GCA_903067055.1 Poeciliopsis paucimaculata
GTTTCAGTCTGGCGAGAGTTTCACCCAGGCGAGAGTTTCAGTCTGGCGAGAGTTTCACCCAGGCGAGAGTTTCAGCCAGGCAAGAGTTTCAGCCTGGCGAGAGTTTCAGTCTGGCGAGAGTTTCAGCCTGGCGAGAGTTTCAGCCTGGCGAGAGTTTCAGTCTGGCGAGAGTTTCAGCCTGGCGAGAGTTTCAGTCTGGCGAGAGTTTCAGCCTGGCTAGAGTTTCAGCCTGGCGAGAATTTCAGCCTGGCGAGAGTTTCACCCAGGCGAGAGTTTCAGTCTGGCGAGAGTTTCACCCAGGCGAGAGTTTCAGCCTGGCAAGAGTTTCAGCCTGGCGAGTTTCAGTCTGGCGAGAGTTTAACCCAGGTGAGAGTTTCAGTCTGGCGAGAGTTTCAGCCTGGCGAGAGTTTCAGTCTGGCGCCAACAGGAAGGCTCACGTTTCCCTGCAAGAGAAGAAGAAAAGGAGGTCAGGAGTTTTATTGGTCGTCCAGAGGAGCTTTGATCCGAAGAGGACGAAAACCTACAGAACCACCTGACCTGACAAAGGTCACAGCCTGTTGAAGGTCACAGAACCACATTTTCTATGAAGAGCAAAGATGAAACTCTTCCTAGATCAGACTCTCCCTCATTCTGACGTTGCATGTAGCGAATGTAGAAAGGAAAAACTCACCTTTAACAGGAAGAACCTCCAGCAGAACCAGAACCAGAACCTGGCTCAGTACCATCTGCAGGTTTGAGAAGTCAGAGCAGAAGAACTGATCCAGACAAGTTTCTGTTAGGTAAAAGGAAGTCAACGATCAGGTGATGGCAGTATGATGTCAGCCAGTCTCAGCCAATCAGAACGCTAATAATAAAAAGCTGCATAACTCCAGAAATAACTCAGGAGAACCTGAGATGTCTGCTGGTTTCTGCTAACTAACCGATCAAACCCGACTGATGCGGATCCCCGGCAGCATTCGTCATGCCGAGGTGAGTAAATCTTTGTCAGTGCAGACAGAGCAGCTGCAGAGCGCAGCACGATAATTATGATAAATTATGATAAATTATGATAAATTGATCTCCAGGCTTCCTCAGATCTTTGATTTTAGGCTTTTTACCAACAGAAGGAAAACTGACAGCAGCTTTTCCTGAAACATTTCCTCCCTTTTATGTGTGAATCTCTGCAGTTTCTTCTTCTGCTCTCCGGAAAGCAAACAGCTCAGTTTCTCATCCATCCGCTGGGAAAAGGACAGAGTGATGGATCTGTATGAATGTGACACATTTAATCTGCTGCTGCCCGACCCGGTCTTAACGGGAAGCGACAGGACGCTCCGGTTCCTGCTGCTGATCCGGCCGCCGCCTGATAGAGACTCAGATTGCTGCTGCGGCTGGACAGACAAACCGCCTGTGAGGAGTTATATTTAGGTCCAGGTGGATGACGCAGATATTAAACTCTGTGACATTCAGGTCCAGCCTGGCTGGAAACATGAAGCTGCAGCGACGGACGATCAGATCGTCTCTGCGGTTCCACGCAAACCGATGAAATAAAGTAAAATATAATCATCTTTGATCGATGCATCAAACTCAACTTTCTGTAAAATGCAAAACAGATTCGCAAACCAAGGTGGATCATGTGAAAGAAGTTATTAATATGTCCAGCAAAAATATCGATATCGGATCAATACTCTCGCAGTAAGATCAATACTTTAGATTCAGTTTTATTTTTATCATTTATTGTGTTTTACTTACTCAAATCTAAATTTGATTTACTGTCAAATTATAATTTTTTGTACTTCATTTAGAAAATGCTCAGAAATTAGTTTTGCTTTTTTCATTGTTTAATTTAATATGAAAGTATTTTTGTAAACACCTAAAAATAATTCACATTTTTGAGGTTTTTCAAAGGAAAATCTACAAAAACACCTAAAACATTTTATTAATGCATCAAACTTAAACAAAAGTATCGACAACTCATCAATAATAAAAATATATTATTGCTCTGATGTGTAGAAATGAAATGATTTGGTGTTTAGTCGGTTCCAAAAGGATCTAAATGTTAAAATGTTTAAATGTCAAAACAGCTTTAAGTAATTGTAAATCATTAAAATGTATCATTTTAAATTGCTGCAGCTTTTTTCTAGTTTTAAGTGTTAAATAATTCATGTTCACAGGACAAAATGGAGAGAAATGTTTATGGAAACGATGTAAGGAAAACATGAAAAACAAAGATATTAAACCTTTGTTTAATGTCTGACTTAAAAAAAATAAAATATTTTACTTCACTCTTATAAACAAAGATTGATTTTTAAAAAGACATAAAGTGAAGCATCATTTATTATTTAATCACATTTACAGATCAAAAGCCTAAAAGTGTTTTTAATTCAACTTCAGTAGATATTTATGTTTAAATCATTTTCCAGACAGATATCTGTTTTCATCTTTATTTTTGTTTTTATTTCCATTTATGTCTAATTATTTCATTCAGTTTGATGTTTCCTGTCAGAAGATCGTCTCTGCAGCTGAAGAGGTCTCACTCTGACTAAAATTAAACTCTTTAACTCCGTTAGTCTGCAGACAGACCGGGCCTGACATTCAGCTCGGAACCGGTTCCGACAGTTACATCCTAACTGGACCCAGGAAACAGACAACAGGAGAAGGTCAGAGGAATGAAAGAACCTCGGTTCTGTAGGACCGGTTCTGATCCAGGACAACAAACACCTGCAGGGGAAAATGGAGTTTCGACATGTTGAGTTTCCATAAGAGAAACGAGAAAACAGTGAACTGAACTGAACTGAACTGAACTGAATCAGCGGGAACTAATGAACTGTTCAGCTGTGAACTAAGACTTTTGGTTTGGAAAATCAAACTTTCACCTTGAATTTTAGACTCAGTTAGAAAATCTGAGTTTAAAGTTCAGAAACGATTTACAAAGAGGTAAAAGTTTAGAAAGTCATTCAACATCATGGAGACTTTATGTTTTTATTCCCCAGGAGTTTCCTGTCAGGTGGCTGATGGGGGATTTCACACATCATTTAAATCTGGCTCCTCTGGCCGTTTCCATTTGCAGCTGCTCCTCTGGCTGCAGGGCGGATGCAAATCGATTTTAAAAAATAGAATAAATAAGTTATATTTTATGTTGGAGGCAGAATTTACTGCATTTCTCACCTCAACCCACAAACCAGAGATTTAAAAGCTGCACCAGGGACCAATTTACCACCAAGATGCAGATTTTCAGATTGCAGAAATACTCCAACGTAATGAAGCAACACACACACACGTACACCCCCACACACACCTACACACACACACACACGCACACACACGTACACCCCACACACACCTACACACACACACACGTACACCCCCACACACCTACACACACACACACACACACACACACACACGTACACCCCCACACACCTACACACACACACACACATTGGAGATTAGAGATCCTGAGGCAGCAGCAGAGATCAGGAAATTCCTCTAAAAGTCGGAGTAAGACGCAGAGTTCAGGCTGGACTTGGACCGGGTCGGTCTGGACTCGTCATCAGAACCGATCCGGTTTACAGGTGAGCTGTCCACTGTGAAAATAAAAGTGAAAGATGAGTTTAAAGTGATTCCAGTGACCCGCAGCCTCCCTCCAAACATCCCGGCGCTGTTCAACAATGAGCTGCGTCCGCGGCGGCCATTAGGGAAAGGTCAGCGGCGCCGCCACATATCGAACACAGACATCCCACCGATGTCTCAAGCTGCTTCTCTGAAAGGAGCTCTTTCACCCAGCATCCAGATTTCTCTGGAAATCCAGTTAAAAGGTCAACTCTTCAAAGGCGTCCTTTGTTTTGCAGGGAAGCGGCGATGTGTTTGTCCTTGTCCACCTGTCCTCCCTCCATCATTAATCTGTTTGTGACGTCCATTCATCTTTTTGTCATTTCTGCATCTGTCTGTCCATCAGTCACCATCTGTCCTCTGGTTCTGCTGCTGTTGGGAACAAACCCAGCAGGAAGTTATCGCTGCTGCCTCGTCCAATCAGCTGCCCTCGTCACAGCATGTTTGTTTTAGTCACATTGTTTTATTCTGTTGACTCATTTCAAACGTTTAGCTGACATTTTATCCAATAGTTGCAGAAATTTACTCATGGACTTAACTCTGACTGTAAAGCAGTACTACCCTGAGCCTGCAGGGGGCGTGGCCTTGATGAAAATGCTCTGATTGGTCCGATGTTTCCCGCCTTTTCTCTCAGCACCTGGTTCTGTTTAAAGCATCATTTGGTTTCTGAACTTTGGTGCATTTTGAATTTGTTCCACTAAAGAACCCAGAGCTTTGGAGACGTGTTTCCCCGGGTCGACCCGGTTCTACTGGAACCAGAACATCTGCTCCACCTGCACCTGTTCCCCTCCTGGCGTGTGGGGGCGCTGCACCAACAACCACTGAAGGAAATAACACAAAAACCTCTGAAGACGCTGAGAGCAACTTCCTGCTTCACCAGATGGAAACAAGGATTTACTCTGCGCTGCGTCGTCTCGTCTGTCCGTTCAACGTCTCGTAAAAGGAAATTTGACCTTTGACCCTCTTCCTGTGTTTCCCTGCAGACGTAGCCTGAACATAAAAAGTAAATCATTCTGTTGGGTCTCAGTCCAGCTTCAGCCGTTACATCTGGACCATTTTCACATCCATCTCTAAAGTAAAATCTTTCCACCCTGGAACAGAAAAGGTCAAAGGAATCATTAAATCCCTGAAACAGCCAGAGATTCTTCTTCTTTCTGAGTCGGAAACTTTTTGTGCTTCAGTCGAATTTAACTGCAGGAAAGTTTTAGGCTAAAATCTGCATCTTTGTTCGATTCTATAAAAAACATTTTCCTGCAGGTTTCTGTCTAAAATCTGAACCTTAAAGATCATTTTCCAACAAAATGAAAGAAAATCACAACTATGACAGTTTAATATATTTTATTAGTGACAGAAAAATGTTTCTGCAGGGAGAAAAAATGAATGAATGAAAAATTTAATTTGATCTGAAATGAGCGAAAAGAGGCTGAGGTTAGATGAGGTCTAACACACACACACACACACACACACACACACACACACACACACACACACACACACACACAGTCTGATCAAACTGGTTTCTGTTACTGGACAGTTTGTGCAGGAAATGATTTGAATGTGACTCAGTTTTAACTGAGGTTAAATTTTTTCTTTGTTTTGCATCACAAACTGAAAACCTGATTTTCTCCTGATGATTGTGAACGTTTCCTGGCATCTCATTACATCTTGTTTATCAGTGACAGTCTGGACATTAACGGCGCCGCTCGTCCTCCTGACATGAGGAACCAACTTTCACACAGGAAAATGAAGACGCCGTTAATTTTTGCTGATCTTTGATGTGCACAGCAGAGAAACTGCAGGTTCTCTGGGCTTTGATGTTAAATGAGCTTTAAGGATCAGGAAAACTCAGGATGAGCAAAATAAGTCATAATAACTGTAGAAACTACAACAGTAACTAATGTTAACATTTTCACATTATTAAGCAGGTCAAACAACAGATTTCATTTTTTCTGCATTCAGTCCCTAATCAGGAATTTATCCATTTTCTTCTTCTTGTGATTAAAGTTGTTGAGAAACATTCATCTTGTCTCAGTGATTTTATGTTCTGGGGATTTGATTCAAGGTTTCTCTGTTCAGCTCACACACACACAGACACACACACACACAGAGACACACACACACGCCTGGCCGCCCGCCTGGCCACCTGGCCGCCTGGCCGCCCACCTGGCGGCCACCTGGCCGCCCACCTGGCCGCCCACCTGGCCGCCTGGCCACCTGGCCGCCTGGCCGCCCACCTGGCGGCCACCTGGCCACCCACCTGGCCACCTGGCCACCTGGCCGCCTGGCCGCCCACCTGGCTCTCTGACACCCAGTTTAATGGTCCAGCAGGCGCAGCGGCCGCCATCCATCTCACTCCCTCTTTCTCCATCCTTAATCTCCGTCATTCATAAGTCATAATGGACTTTATGTCTTCAAGGCACAGCAGTGAAATAAGCAGCTGACCTCATCTGGAAGTTCCCAGGTTTCTCCACCAGGTGGTTTTATTTTATTTGTTTTATCCTGTTTGCTGCTCTGCACCACAAACAGCCTCTAATCGTCACAATTCTCCTCCTGATGAAGGAAACCGGGTTATTTGTGACCGCCAGCCTCGGCTCTGCTCCTCGTTTCCACGTTGGTGTTTCTGTCACATTCTTTCCAGCCGCCTCTCATATCTGCTCTGCTCTTTGCCAGCGTTTCTCCATCTTCATTTGAACCGGCGACATTCCAGTCCAGGCGGAGGCGACAACGGTCTTGTGTTCACTAAAGGGCAGCAACAAGCCGGAGCGTTGTTCAGGCTCCTCTGCAGCAGCTGGACTGAGTCCTGCTGCAGAATCCAGTTTTCTTCCTCCAAACCGGGTCAAATGTTCCTCACCGGGTTGGACGTTAACTCAGAGCCACAGCTGGACCTGGTAGTGATCAGAACCAGAACCTCAGAGTGTTCTCACCGCAGGCTGTAAAAATTCATCTGTTACGACTGAAACTGAAAATAAAACTTTAAAACCAAAAACACTGACTGAGATTTTTACCTGAGATTTTTATTAGCATCTCAGAATCTTAAATAACACCTGAACTTTGACCCCAAACCCCAGAGGAATTAAAACTGAGGCTTCATCGATGCAGAGAGAAACAGGAAGTTGCATCATCACTTCCATCCATCATGATGGGTAACAGAAAAAACAAACTGGTTGAACGTCCAAGACAGTTTTATATTTATTAATGTGTTTCATCCTCAGCTAAAGCAAAGGAGGTGGATCAGCAGAGCAGCTGACGGTGACTGCTGCCTGGCATTTAAACAGCAACAGGCTTCAGTCAGAGGCTTCTTTGGATTCACTGCAAGCCTGACTGCTGCAGAGATCCTCTGAGTTTCATTTCCCTTCTGGATTTTTATTTTTAATCAAACTGATTTCAGCTTGAAGATGATTTCCTGAACTCTTTGTTTTTAGAAACCTGCTGTATGTTTTTCCTCGTGTCAACATTTATATGTCTGCTGACCTGTGACCCCGCCCGGCTCTGCCGCGCATCATGCTGGTGTACGTGGGCTACCTGACATCCCGCTGAATAATTGATGCCCAGTCGGTAGAGGCAGGCGATGCTGCGGGACGACAGGAGGAGGAAGCAGCAGCTGCAGCGCTGACAGCTCAGCTTCACTGGGAAACAGTTTGATATTTTCTGTCAGGATGAGAGAAAAGCAGTTAAACATTTACTAAATATGAATAAAACATGGATTTATTCCTCCGTTTGTCGGACAAAGATTCACAACATCTTTGTTGTGAATTATTTTCTCACAAAACACAGAAACATTCTGTAGATAATTATGATGCTGTAAGTTTCCTCTGGGAGTTTGCAGTTATTCTGATTCAGGAAGTGAAATAAAAGTTTCCTCTACATGTTGGGACAAACGGGTCCAGACCCGGTCAGCTGCTCCAGTGATAAAATCTCTATTTTCTCTGAAATTGATGGATTTTAACTTTATTCTTCATTTCTGTTCCAGTTTTGATCTAAGTGCTTCACAGTTATGGACAATAAAAAAAAGTGTTTCATTTATCTGGAACCGGACCATGAAGACGTTTAGAGGGTCCAGAAAGCATCAGAACCGTTCTCTCTGGTTCTGGAACCGGAGCTGGTTCTGATCCACAAACTGCAAAAACTTTTTAAATCAAACGTTCCAAACTGAAGTTTTACTCTGTGGCGTTTGTGGACCTCCAGGTTTCCAGATCGTTGTGACCTGCTGTTCTCCTCCTGGTTCTGATGCGTCTCGTTTCTCATTATCAGCCGTCAGCAGAAGTTTCCTCTCCACTTCCTGTCCTTCGTCGTCCTTCCTCAGCGTCTCGTCTGACACCTTCTGTTCTCCTCTCGCTGATCTGCTCACGTCTGCTTTGCCCTTCACCGCCGTCTGCTGGGTTTTCCACAGGATGATCTCCCTCATCGTCCCGCCTACTTTTCTTCACGCTCCTCATTTTATTTGCTGTTTTCTTTCTTCTAGAAGTTTCTGCTTTAAACGTGGCCTTGACAGTCTGCTCACTTTCAGCCTCATCCACTTTTTAAGCTTCATTTGTCTTTGCGTATGCTTCCTCATGTCTCTCCTTTCTCCTTTTCCGCTGTGCAGCTTCGACTTTCTTGTCACTTTTGTAATCTCTTTCATTCCCTCCACCTTCTCCTCTGTCGCCTCCCAGTCTCCGTTCTCTTTCAATTTTTTTTGTTCTCTGACTCGTTTCTCCAACCTCTCCTCATCCTCCGCCGCTTTTCATTTCCAGCATCCTCTGAGACTCAACCAAAGAAAAATTCAGAGCGTTCAGATCCAGCACATGAATATTAACGAGTATTTCCACCTAACGACCTCGGCACGTGGGACACGGCTAAATCAAAGCCCGATTAACTTCCTTCAACAAACAAAATAAAGTATTTGCTGACTAAGAAAGAGAGAGATGGAGCTGAGGCCCAAACTCTCCCTCTGGACCCGAAGAACCAGAAACTCTGGCTGTTTCCCTCCTGATGGTCCGGTCGACCCGGTTCTACTGGAACCAGAACATCTGCTCCGCCTCCAGCTGCTGTGGTTCTGACCCAAACCAACTTGTTCCCCTCCTGGCCTGTGGGGGCGCTGCACCAACAACCACTGGAGGAAACGACACAAAAACCTCTGAAGACACTGAGAGCAACTTCCTGCTTCACCAGATGGAAACAAGATGGAGGCGTCAGATTTTAGTGTTGGAGGATTTTGGCTAAAGACCAGGAGCCATTTCTGCTGCTAGCGCTAGGCTAGCATGTTAGCTGGCCTAGCGCTAGCTAGGAGCACAGGGCATTCCCAGACAAGGTTTGGAGAACCAGAGGTCAGAGGTCGATTAGCATTCACACCAACCAAAGTTTCAGTGCAGATGGACTGGAGTCGGGTTGATGGAGAGAAGGACTTGAAATCCAACAAGTTGTTCAGAGGTAAGTAGATAAATCAGCAAACAGGGACAGAAATAAGAGGTAGGACTGAAGTTTAAAAGAAGAGTTTGAGAGAAAACATGAGCAACTTTGTGTTTTGTGAGTTGCTGCTGTCAGGCCTGCAGCTTTAATTTGTTTTTGTGCTTTGCTCTCCTCAGAGAGGCCGGAGTCTGGAGGATTACAGCCTTACAAGCATATTAATTGGTTTCCGTGTTGTTAATGACGAGGAGAGGGAAAAGCTCAGCGAGCTCTAATGTAGCGTCACTTTTACAGTAATGACAGAAACAGGCCCAGCGGATGTTAATGGATTTGGTTTTGATGAGGACTAATAGAAAGTGGCTCAGTGCAGGAGATGAGCACGTCGGGGTTATGTGCACATTTTTCACTCCACCAGATGCGAGTCTGGCTGATGAGCCTCACATCTCGGGAACGGAGTTCATGGGAGTGAAAGCAAAGCAGACAGCCGGTCCTGAGCCTCAGCCTCTGGGCGGCGCCGGCCGGGTTGGACTCAGCTAAACCTCAGGCTGGAGGATCCGGTCCAGCAGCTTCATCCTCCGTTCCTGCGCTCAACAATCTCCTCCATCAATCACAGAAGTAAATATCCTCCCTTCCTTCCTTCCCATTCAGGTCTCATCTCATCTCCTGAAACGCGCTGACTCTGCGCTTACATTTCAGCCCGCAACATCTCACTCAATAATTTACGACTTCAGCCTCCATCTTAACAAGGCCGGGCCAAAGGGAGCTTAACCCCGCTGGCTGGAAGAGGCCCGTCAGCAGTTCAGATGTATTAACAACCACAGCGGCTGTCAGGGTGACAGGAGCCACATTTAACTTCTTTATCCTCTTTTTCCATCTGCAGAAAAATCTAAATTTATGATGCAAAACAGAAACACAGCCTGTCAATTAAACTGACTGTATGAAGCAGGTGAGACTTTTAAAAAAGTGAATTAGCATAAATTACCAGGAAATAACATCTAACAGCTCATTGTTAATAAGAGCATCATTTACCTGAAGCTCAGATCGTCAAACATTAACAGCAATAATTTGGGTTATTTATCCAGTCATAAGGACAAAATGGGTCTCTTTTTCCATGATATTCACTCATTTATCAATAAAACAACAAAAACATTTAATTAGTAAGCAAAAATGTATCTGCATATTGATCCTGCATATTTATGTCTAATTTAAATATGTAAAGTTAAATTTTAGCTCCAAACTAAATGCAAATGGTTCTGCAAACACATGAATGATGGAAACTCCACAATACACAAACGGAAAACAACTAATGCAACACAAAAACAATTTAAAGAAGAAGAAGAAGAAATACTGAAACCACAGGAGAGAAAATGACCTCCAGGCCACCAGGGGGAGTCGACCAACAGATCGTATCGGATCAGACCCTCAGTAGAGACGGGATGACTAGAAGAAAGAAAATGAGTGTTACACTTTCACAATATTAAAGAACTGCAGCGTATTCACACATTATACCGACTCCAGACTCCCCCTGCTGGTCTGGAGGACTTGGTGTTGTGCTATTTTCTACTTCCTGGTTGCATCAGTTTTCAGTGTCTGTGTGTTTTTCATGCGCTTGAAGCTCGTTTCCTCCTGTAAAAACACCAACATCTCCTGACGGTTTACGATGAAATTCTTCCCAAAAGTTTCTGCTTCACAGAAACATTCGGTTCTGTGGAACTGGGTCCAACCAGGCGGCAACACGACCGGAGAGGGAGGCGAAGCATCACGAGCCGACTCACCGCGTCTCCATGGCAACCATCAGACTCCACACGGCAGCGGGAGGAAAGTCAGAGCAGATAAGAACCTCCAGAACCAGAACCATGTGAGCAGGAACCCTTCAGAATATTTAATGCTTTTAGTTTCATCACTTCTTCCACCCAGAGATTCAACTGGTTCCATCTTCTGACTGTGGGCAGAACATGGACAAACTGGACCGGCCAGGTCCGGTCCGCAGAATCATTTAAAGGAGAGCTGAGATCCTCAGGCAGATTAACGCCTGAACATGTTGGTGTCATAATTCGTACTTCAGGACATCGCGGAACAGAAACTGGGCTGGAATTAAAATCCGTTTCTGATCCGAATCTCCTGAAATGAAGAGGAGCAGGCTGAGATTCGGCAGGTGACCCGTCCTGACGCCCTGCAACCTCCTGACGCCCTGCAGCCTCCTGACGCCCTGCAGCCTCCTGACGCCCTGCAACCTCCTGACGCCCTGCAGCCTCATGACGCCCTGCAACCTCCTGACGCCCTGCAGCCTCCTGACGCCCTGCAGCCTCATGACGCCCTGCAGCCTCATGACGCCCTGCAGCCTCATGACGCCCTGCAGCCTCATGACGCCCTGCAACCTCCTGACGCCCTGCAGCCTCCTGACGCCCTGCAGCCTCCTGACGCCCTGCAGCCTCATGACGCCCTGCAGCCTCCTGACGCCCTGCAGCCTCATGACGCCCTGCAGCCTCCTGACGCCCTGCAACCTCATGACGCCCTGCAGCCTCATGACGCCCTGCAACCTCAGCCTGCATCAAACATCTCTGCTGAATCTTGGCTCATTTTAACGAGGTTAAAAAAGTTAATAATACCAAATGTTCCGCCACCGCGGCGACAGTAAAACCAGTTTATGTACTGCAGAGAAAATGAGGCCGGTAATCACTGCCTCCAAACTCAGCAGCTGCAACACACACACACACCTACACACACTTGCTGTTTTCTGTGTTCAGAGATGAAGTCCTGAACTGTTTGAGATTCAACGTTTCACTTTTCACTGTCAGTCAGACAAACGCAGTTAAACTCACAGCTGACACTCCGTGTTTCTCCGCCAACTCTTCATCGCTCTTCTCTCTGCTCCTCTTCCTCCCCAAAGAGCCATCCTTCATTTCCGGCTTCACCTTCCTCCCGTCTGGCTGAGCGGCATGGAGAGACGCTCCTCTGCTGTCAGAGCCGAGGCGGAGATGCAGCTGAAACATGAGGAGATTTGCTCTCTGCAGAAATCACTAAGTCACATTTGTTCATAAATCTGAAACTGTAATGTTTGCATCAGACGTCAGATTCCAGAACACAAAGTTTCAACGATGAGAAAATGATTTCAGTCTGCAGAGAAACAGGAAATTATTAAAGATTTCAATGTGAGGCTGTGGTGTGACCTCATGACCTCATGACTTAAAGGGATTTTAATCCGATTCGGTTTATTTCACAAAACTGCAGTGAAAACACTTTTCACATCAGGAGTCACATGATCAACAACTGGCTTTACTGCTGGCGAAAATCATGAAGAAGACGACAGGAAGTGGTTGGAGGACGAAGCGCCGCGTGTTTTTTAAATAACTTCTCATGTGAACAGACTTATGCATTAAGCTTTTAATGGTTTCTTTCTTAACAGAAACGTCACAAATTTGTATTTTATCAACATGGAATATTGACAAAGTTTTGGTAAATATTTGTAATATTAATGCAGATCATTTCTTTAAAAAATCAGAATTTTGTAACTGCTGAAATACAAATAAACAGATTTTAATACGGCTGAAAAAAATCCTCATTTCAGACCAAATGTTTCTGTTGAATTATGAAAATTAGATGGCAGTTAAAGAAAAGAGCACTTCTAGGCTACAAGAGAAATTTACAAAGTTAAAGAAAGTAATAAAATGATTCATGTGTCATTATTTTTCCACTTAGCAAACAGAAACAAATATTTTAAAGGTAACTGACCTACAAAAGGAAAAGTTTACTCTGATAAGGAAAATCAAAGAGTTGAATATAATTTGCAAACATTTGGTTTGTCAGCGTTTGTCTCCAAATGATTTCCGTTTTTCTAATTAGGAAAGATTATATTAAGCTGAGCAAAATAAAAGCTTCATTTCTATATTTTAACTGTTGACAAGCAGGAAGTGATATTTGAAGATTTGTTGTTGTTGTTTTCAGATCAATCATTTTCTTCTGATCGTATTTTTCTGACAGAAGTTCAGGATTTAGAAACGACCTTGGAGGTTTTCTCTGAAAGTCACCTGTTCTCTCTGTCTGTGTGTGTGTGTGTGTGTGTGTGTGTGTGTGTGTGTGTGTGTGTGTGTGTGTGTGTGTGCGTGTGTGTGTGTGTGTGCTGCAAACCTTCAGTGAACATGTTTGAAGGAGCAGAATAAAACGGTGTGATCCAGACAGTTTCACTGCCTGTCAGTCGTTTTGCGTCTCGTTCGTCCAGAAACAGCTGCTCCTTTTCAGACGTGTTTTAACGCCAGAGAAACGTTTCATTTCCTCATCAGTTTCTCCTCTGATCAAAGTTAAAAAGTTCCTGAAAACTTTTCACCCCAGAGACGAATGAAAACTGAAACTCTGGATCTGGAAAACTGAAACTTCCACAGTTTTCCAAGCTTGCAGCTCGACTGAGCCTGAGGCGAACGGGAGGAGAGCAACCAAATGAAGTCCTCTGGAATTAATTTACATTTTCAGAGTCAGAGACGATGATGAGAGACTTCCTCCTGATCATTCAGACTTTCAGACGAGCCAGAGACAGAAATTCAGAGCAAATCCACAGAAACCTGAGGAGGACGGACGGACGGATCCCTGCAGGCGATGACTGGAAACAGGAAGGAGAATCTTTATTCCTTCAACCTTCATATTGAAAATCGTACTAACTTTTAGTTTTTTACTCCTTTGATTCTAAATGTCTGAAATGTTTTGCAGTTTATAAAATAATTAGTTTCCAGCTTTAGGAACATCTAACAGATATCCAACTCCTTTGCTTTTGCTGCTCCTCTTTAAATCTCAGGTTAGAAAGTGGATAAATATACTGTTTCTAACAGGAAGTGATGCTTCAACTTCCTGTTCCTCTCTGGGACTTGGGGTCAAAGTTCACGTGTTATTTGAGCTTCTGAGCTGCTAATCAGCCGCCACGTTTAAAAAACAACCAGAAAAATCTTTGTTGTTTTGATGCATCATAATAATTATTAGCGGCTGTCAAACAAAGTCGCCGAGCGGCTGGAAGGAGAATCCTTGCTGATCAAAACGCAATCCAGGATGCAGTTAGATGATTTATTTAGCCAGTATCCGGGGCAGAACAGTCCAAGCAGCATAAAAACGGATCCGTAGAAAAAACAGAGATTAAAGACAAAAATATACCAACTGAAGGCGATCAGCAAAACGTAGATCTTCCCCAACATCCACTCACTAAAGTCACCCAGGTGAGCAACAGGTGACCTAAAATCACTAATATCACCACGTGATCCACAACAATAATTATGATGGACAGACTGTTAATATTTAGACTTTACCCATCATGCTTCACTGCGTTTCCTAGGCAACCAGACCTACCAGGTTGTGATCTGAACTGAGTTTCCTCCATCTTGTCTTCATGATGCTGCAGCTTTAATAACTTGCAGCGCCGCATCCGCCGCTCTGGCTGTCAGCTGTGATTCACCGCGCCATTAAAACGCAGCCCTGATAACAAATGCGTGGAACATAAAAATCTGCAGGTGTTTGCACTGCTGTGCTTCACCAGGCGAAACATCAGCCGCAGCTTACCGCCATCATTTCTCTCCCCCGGTCGCCCAAACGCCTCCAGACACCAGCAGCGTTCCTCTGCTCAGAAACACAGACACAGGCTGTTAAATCGGGACAGCAGGGGTCAGGGGTCAGGGGTCAACTCAGCAGGTGATCTGGGACAGATGAGGAGAAACTTTCATTTTTACCCTTAGTTTGTGTCCAAACCTCAGAGCAGATCAGCTCATCTTGAACAGAAACAAGATCTTACCGGAAGGACTGGTTTCCTTATTGGAAGGACTGGTTTCCTTACCGGAAGGACTGGTTTCCTTACCGGAAGGACTGGTTTCCTTACCGGAAGGACTGGTTTCCTTACCGGAAGGACGGGTTTCCTTATTGGAAGGACTGGTTTCCTTACTGGAAGGACTGGTTTCCTCACTGGAAGGACTGGTTTCCTTACTGGAAGGACTGGTTTCCTCACTGGAAGGACTGGTTTCCTTACCGGAAGGACTGGTTTCCTCACTGGAAGGACTGGTTTCCTTACTGGAAGGACTGGTT
>CAEGAD010062900.1:0-29951 GCA_903067055.1 Poeciliopsis paucimaculata
TCACACACAACCGCGCACTCACACCCACTCTCACAAACCCACACACACACACACACACACACACCCCCACACACGCACACCCCCACACGCACACACACGCCCACACCCACGCACGCACACGCCAACACACACGCCCCCGCACCCACGCACGCACACGCACCCACACACACACGCGCACGCCCACACACACACACGCACACCCCCACACGCCCGCACACGCCCGCACACCCCCCCACGCACACACACACGCACACACACACCCATGCACACACACACATTCTTTGCAGTCAGAATGACCCGGAACATCACACTCACACATTTCTTGACTAAAATTGCACAAACAATACAATTATTCCCCTACATAACTTCTCTCTCCTCACATTCCACTTTCTAGTGGAACTCTAACCAAATGAGCAGAGGATTTATCATCTCCATTTCCACACCTTTGCTAGCAGATATTCTTACTTTGCTCCTTTGACAGGTTCAGCCAGACATGGAGGATGCTGACTACGGTTCAGTCAAACAATATAGAGGGAAGCTGCTCTACTCTTTGGAGTACAACGCCACTTTATCTGAGGTACTTCAGTTCATGGATGTTTACAATGAAGAGTCTGTTGAAAATATGCATTCATGATTATGCAATGTCTAATCTGCTTCTAAAACTGTCTCTAACAGCCAGCTTAACAAAACTGTCATTTTATTTTCTATTTTGTTGCTTCACAGCTTACAGTGGGGATCAAACAAGCTGTCAGCCTTAAGGCGATGGACTTAGGCAGGAGTTCTGATCCATACGTCAAAGTCTACATCCTCCCTGATAAGGCCAAGATCTTTGAGACGAAAGTGTTCAAAAACACATTAAACCCCTTCTTCAACGAGCAGTTCACCTTCCAGGTAGAAGGTTCTTGTTGAATGTTTATTCAGTGTCATGGCAACAAGCATTACATTACAACACCAAAAACCTGATTTTTAATAATTGATCAAAATTTCATGATTCTCATCAGAATCTGAGAGTGAAAAGTATCTCCACTGAGAGATGAAGAATAGTCAGAAAGGTCTGTCAATTAATCCATCAAAAACATCTGTTGATGTCAGAAAATCAGTTAGGTATAAATAATGAAGACAGCTTCATCAAATTCACCTCGGCCTAGAGAATTTGATCCAGACACATACGTACCCTCATCTTATTTTGATATCCTAAAGAATGAAACTCAGTTCCACTAGACTGGTCAGAAAGAAAAGCAAACCACCGTGAGATCCTTTTGACTTTGAAGAAAGATACAGTTGTTTCTCTCTTTATCTCATTTATCAAACATGAATACATTTGGAAAATCTAAATGAACAAAAACAGAAAAAACTTCATTTTATTTTAAGCAGGTGGGGAAAAAAAGGTTGTGCCTTTGTAAATATCTGGTTCTAACATTTTTTCCTTGTTTGGAAACAAGATGAACATTTCTGCAGAGTACAAAGGTAAAGGTCATTTTATTTATATAACACATTTTCAGCAACAAGGCAATACAAAGTGCTTTACAAGGATTTAAAAGAAATACAAACAAAATAACAAACCAAATGAAAGAGCAAAAGAAGAAAAAGCTAATAATGTTGATCAAAGTAAATAAACCAGATACTCTTATTCATGGTTGGTTTTTCTGGATTCTAAGTACTAATCCTTGTTCTGGGTTTGCTAAATAAATGTAAGTAAGTAAGTAAGTACCCTCTGGAAACAACAGAGATGAATCTGGGGAGGTGATAAGGGTAATGGCAAGGAGACCTTCCAGAGTTAGAGCTCATGAGTAAATACATTTAACTCTGGATCTGAATCATTTGTGCCTGTATGTTATTGGCAATAAATGTCCATGGTGTAATCAAATAGGATAGTGTCCTATTGGAAAGGACAGATTTTAGGAAATTAAAATAATAGGGCTAAAGTGCAGAAAAGTAGTAGATCTTACATAAGTTGTGTACATTTGTTGAAATTTGTCAAAAAGAAACATAAGTCTTTCTTCTTTTAATCTGATTCATAATTCTGCAGCTATCCAAGTCCGCTCTTCAGAAGTCCACAGCCGTGATGAAGTTGTTCGACTTCAACCGCTTCACCAAACATGAGATCATCGGCGAACTCAGGGTGCAGCTCTGCAACATTGACCAGAATCACGTCATTGAGGAGTGGCAGGACCTGGTGAAGCCTGCCAAGTTTGAGGTTTCATTTTCTGAAGCTCTTTTTCTCAAAAGAGAAAAGTAGGAAATTCAGAAAATAGGGCCAAAGAAAAGCCCTATTTTTTATCAGCCATGTAAAATGAGTCATTATACATAGACTCACTACACATAGTTAAACATAGTGAAATATGTCAATGCATGTTAAATATGGTTTCAGCACTCAGTTTGTGGGAAAAACAACTAAAACTAATGAACACACTTTCAGTGCTTCGTTGTGACTTTTTTGTGTTGCAGGAAGAAAACTTAGGGGAGATCTGCTTCTCTCTGTGTTATGTTCCAACAAGCGGCAAGCTCTCCGTGGCGATCCTGGAGGCCAAAGACCTAAAGAGCATGGACCTGGGAGGAAGCTCAGGTAAAACTAAAAATATTCACCTCATAATCATTTACAATAAGTAAGCTGTGCTATTGTTGACAACAGCCTTTTAAAACACTTTGTGGAACATGTTGGACTTTAACAAATCAATATCTAAGCTGTCTTTCAGTCTGAGCAATCTCCCCATGTTTTATACATTCATGCTAAGGGTTAATAATTAATTTGTAGCTAATTAATCCAATTTTTGTGTAAGACAAGCTTGCTGATGTGTTTTTCTTTGAGCATCGTGTATTGCTCAGGGACAGGAACAATTTGCCAGCCACAACATGTAGAGAGATATCTGCTGGTACCAGAAATTCTCCGTTCTTCGTCCACTTGTTTGTTTGATGTAGATCCATATGTGAAAGTACAGCTGACTTTGGACAAAAGGAAGTGGAAGAAAAGAAGAACATCTATTAAAAAGAAAAGTCTGAACCCCTATTTCAACGAGTCCTTTACTTTTGATGTGTCACTGGATCAAATACAGGTGAGAATAATTATATAGGTTCAGTAACATGGATTAATTGCACATGGACTGATGTTTTCTAGTCTTTGTTTTTGTTGATTATGATGACTTACTGTTTACAGTTAATTAAAACACATTTAAGCTTAGAATATTGAATCAGATCAATAAAATAACATTCTTAATGCAGAAATGTTAGGTTAATTAGAAATGTCTAATGGTTATGTTTAACCTGACACCCAGCCTCACTATAAGACACCCTAATTTAATGAATACCACTGTATTGGAAAAGAGCCAGAAACACAGTTTCTTTAAGTCTAAATACCTGTTTAGAGTTACTTTTGAAACATCATGAATGAAACATTAATCAACATTCAGATGTGTAACAATGGCACAATACACACACAAAAACATACAAAGTTGCAGAACACAGTCAACAATTGTTGTGTGTGTATTTTTATGATGTAAGGGACTTTGAAGTGCCGTGTTGCTGAATGTGCTATACAAATATATTTGATTGAATGTTTGATATCACTGCTGACACCAGTTACTTCTAGATCTTTTGACAAAGAGTCATGTGGTTTTGAGGTGACTAGCCTTTTTGACAGCTGACAGTTTTTTTTTTTTTTTATCCACACTATTTTTGATTAGTCCCATCTTGATTCCATAATAGTTTGAAATATCGACATTTTGAGATGCGGACAAAGCACAATCGGACATGTAAATTTGTCAATATTGCCCAAAGAGTCAATATGGAAAATAAAGGCCTCATTTATTTGCTGTTTCATTGCTGGTCTTGTTTTTGTCTTCAGAGGGTGAACCTGGTGATCTCAGTTTGGGACCATGATGCCATGAGCAGGAACGACAGCATGGGAAAACTGTTCCTGGGCTGCGATTCGACAGGAAATCAGCTGAGGCACTGGGCCGACATGTTGTCCAACCCGCGGCGACCGATCATTCAGTGGCACAGCCTGCTGTCAGCTGAGCAGGTCAACGCCAGCCTGGAACGGAAAAAGAAAATCCCTGTTCCCAGCAAATTTAAAGAAAATAAACTGCTTAAAAAACATTTTAAATAGACAAGAAAATATTTTGAAAAAAATATATATATATATATATTCTGGTGTATCTAATGTTGATCACACTGTGGATATGTATTTAAAACTCACATTTGGGCAACAAAATTTGATCACATTAAGAATACCTCAGCAATTTTGTAATATTGTATTTTCTCCATGTAAAAATATCCCTGGTTACATTCTCATGCAAAATCTGTACAAACCAGAGTTTGGATTTTGATTTACGCAAAATAGTAGCCTGATTAACTTTAATAGTTAATCAGGCCAAATAATGTGTCTGAGCTATGAAGCTTGGATTTTGGGAAATTCACCCAGATTTACAATTAAATTCACATTTCAAGCATTCATGTCTCCTGAACGTTTTCACATTTTATGAACATACAGCCACAAACTTAAATCTATTTCATTATGGCTTTATATAACAGCGTGATTGTAAAGAGAAAGCAAAATGCATTGTTTTAAATTATATATTTTTAGTTTTTTTATAAATGAATAAATAAACAACATACATCTTGTTCACAAATGAAGGAAGAAGGGAGCGGGAGATCGACAGGTGGATTGGCGCAGCGCCTGCTGTGAAGCGGCGCTGTACCGGTCCGCTGTGGTGAAGAGAGAGCTGAACCAAAAAGCGAAGCTCTCAATTTACCAGTCGATCTACGTTCCTACCCTCATCTGTGGTCATGAGCTTTGGTCATGACCAAAAGAACGAGATCTCAGATACAAGAGGCCGAAATGGGTTTTCTCCGTAGGTTGGCTGGGCTTTCCCTTAAGAGATAGGGTGAGAAGCTCAGTCATCCGGGATGGACTCAGAGTAGAGCCACTGCTCCTCCACATCGAGAGGAGCCAGTTGAGGTCAGGATGCCTCCTGGACACCTCCCTGGTGAGGTGTTTCGGGCACGTCCCACCGGGAGGAGGCACCAGGGAAGACCCAGGACACGCTGGAGGGACTATGTCTCTTGGCTGGCCTGGGAACGCCTTGGGATTCCCCCGGAGGAGCTGGAAGAAGTGGCTGGGGAGAGGGAAGTCTGGGCCTCCCTTCTTAAGCTGCTACCCCCGTGACCCGACTCCGGATAAGCGGAAGAAAATAGATGGATGGATGGATGGACGGATGTAAATAAATAAATGTTAAAAGTGTGTCATACATGTGTATACTTTGATGAATCATCTCTCAGGTCTTTGGAGTATGTCCACCTTTAGCATTTTGAAAAGAAACATTTGATGCAGATATTATGCATAGTGCTGATGCAAAACTGTTAGCTTTAAATTTGTAAACGGCAGGATATCTCTCTCTAATTGTGATTGGATGGACAGATGGAACTCAGAGGAAGTTTATTGTTGCTGATTTATGATTGAAATATTCTGTTGCTTTTCAGCAATACTTAGGGAACTTCAGGCTTGTCTTGCTTACTTGGAAAAAAAACTTCCAGACCAATATCATCAACGTTTCTCCCTTTTCCCTTTTCCAACTCATCCTTATGGTTTCCTGTAGTCTGCATTTGTATACAATTTAAATGTGTATTTTTCATAATGCTGAGAAATACCTCCTGGAGCTGCTTGATTTATTATGGCTGCTGCCATAATAAATCAAGGTATAATTCTCTTGATTATGACCAAATCCATCACCATTAAGAGAAGTCAACTCCGAATTTATTCATGTACTCAATGTGTTGGCCCTCCTTTCTAAAATTGTAACTAACATTTTGAATATTTTTGATAACTATAGTAAATATTGTCACCTTCCTAAAATAATGACCAAAAGTTTTTTTTTTTAACCTAACTCTTTGACAATGAAGAGGTGGTGATTTTATTATTATCACCATTATTACTATTATGAGTTATTATTATTGTTATAACTATTAATAACTAATTATTATTAGTTAATTTTTAGTTAATTAACTAATAATCAATAAACCTGATTGTCATAATAATAATCACTGTTACTATTATTATTATTATTATTATTATTATTATTATTATTATTATTAATAGCCAAAAGTGATAGTTTTTGTTTTCTTTGCAAAATAACTTTTGGCAAAAGGATTACTTGGGCCATTATTTCAGTAAGATGATAACATGAGAAATATTGTTTATTGCAGAGTTAGTTTTATCTCGCATAAAACTAACTTTAAAGAATCCAAATACAAGCAACTACTAAAATAAGTGCTTCTAAGTTGTTTTTCAGGTCTTCTATATCTTCAGTGTTGTCTAGTTTTTTTTCCTGGCGCGCAAACATAATTTAGTCAACATCCTCAAGGACGCGTGAGAAGTCAAATGTTTTTTGGTCCTATTGACTTTCCATACTCACCGACCAGCAGCAGTTAGCTGGTGCGCATTCTGCCCTCGTTCCGCAGCTGGACCGATAGAACCGTTTTATTCCTCATGTCAGCCCGGGCTGCTGGTGAGCAGGTCTTCGCTCATTTTAACCCGAATTCCTCAACCGCACTAGCAGACTGACACAACTCCCAGAGAGCTAGCTGTGTGTTTGGCTAGCAGCGAACCGAGATGCTAACGGCTGAAGCGATGTTTGTGAGATGCAGCTGAAGTGCTGTTCGGCCTGGCAAAGATGACGTTCCGACCGAGCCTCGGTGATGTTCCTCTGGCTGCGGGAGGTGGAAGATGGACACTGAGGACGGGTGGACAACAGAACTGACCGCTCACGAACTTCTAAATCCGAAGGTGCTTTGCAGACACGATGGGAGAATCGGTAAGATAAGAGGACTGTTCTGTGCTTTCTAAGTCGGTTCCCAGCAGCAAGGTGACCTGTCACCGACAGATGTTGAAAGCTCATAGTCCGATGCACAGCTGCAAGTTCATCACGATTTCCTCGGCCTGAATACACACAAGTTTCTGAACGAGTTTTAATATCTCCTAATATTGCCAAGCAAATGAAAACGGAATTTATTTTAAATCATCATATCAACTAATGGTCAGTGATTACTGTGATGGAGCTATTGTCCTCCTTGGACTTGTGATAAACCTGATAGGCATTTTACATTTGGTCAGTGAAGAGAGGCCAGCTGCAGCTCAGCTGCTGTTTCTATAAAATCCATCTTTTATTGGGCTTCTGGGCTGCACATTGGCACAGTTGGTAGCACTTTTGGCTCGCAGCAAGAAGGTCCTGGGTTCGAGTCCCTGCTCCGGCTATTTCTGCGTGGGTTCTCTCCAGGTACTCCGGCTTGCTGTCAGATTAATTGGTTTCTCTAAATTCTCCCTGCAGAATTTGTTTGTCCTATCTGTCTCTTGTGTTGCCCTGTGACAGACTGGCCAGGGTGACCCTGCCTCTCACCCAGAACGTTAGCTGGAGATAGGCACCAGCACCCCTCCTGACCCCACTAGGGACAAGGGTGTTAGAAGATGGATGGGTGGATATTCTGCTTCTCATGATGTTTCAGTTTCATTGCGACATGATGCATTTTGTTTTGAGGTTTTATTAACAGCCTGTCTGGGGGGGTGAGTATGCTGACATCTTAACCTTTACATTTGCAGCCACAATAATAACTGTTAGGTCTGTTATTATTGTGAGAGAAGAAAAATCATTAAAAAACTCAAAAACGTAGATAGAAGTGAATTATTCCATTCTCAAATTGCTAAAAAAAATGTTTTCTCCATTAATACCTATTGTTATCATCAGAACAGTTTAAAGTTTTTCATTTTATGCTTTCAATACTCCAGTATTAAGTTGCATGTTGTCACTAACCATAGCTGGTAGACAACTGGCTGCATGGTTCTGAGGATTATGATTAGCTTGCAACAAGCAGCTGTGGAAGACAGTTTGTAACATCATTTGAAACCTCGCTGGATATATTTAACTCTATAATAACTCTACACTGCTAAATTCTTTAATATGTGGATCACTCACTTCTGTATTGCACTTAAGTTTTTTGGGGATGCACTGATTGCATTTTTCTTCCCAATCACCAATAACTGATCTTTCGAAAGCCTGACTTGCCACTTCCAATTTTAGCTAATACCAATTTCTTTTTGTCTGAAAAGTTGCCAAGTATAACAACTAAGTTACAACAACAAGTTGACTATTGTGAGGAAATGAACTGCTTCTCATTGGTTTAATATTAGTCTCTTTAGTTTCTAAGCTTTCTGATTAGCACAGCATTTTTATTTTAGCGAGTTAGGGTTAGCTTGTCCTTACTGGCTGACATGTATGTATTGTGTATTGCAGGTCCTGATCTAGCCATGAGTAGGAGTGAGCACACTAATGCCAGGCATGTCCCTGTGGCCCTCACTCCCCAGCTCCCTCTCAGAGCCCATCGACCTCTGTGCGCGTCAGTCTCCTCCGACAGCAGCGGCCGCTTCAAGGCTCTGGAGACTGAGGAGTGGAAGAACAACCTCAAAGCTCAGGTACAGACAAAAAACAAAGCTAGTTTGGTTTAAACCTGGACAAAACAAAACAAACAAAAAATTGTAAACAGTAAAATTGTAATTCTCATTAGGATTCTACTAATATGTCAGTCTGTTTTTATATTTTTTATTTTATTTTACCGGAATATCTAAAAAAAAATAGACTATTGTGAAAACTTCTATATTTTTTGTCACTCATTTTAGAAAGTAAAACTCAATATAGGTTCATCACACATAGAGTGAAATATTTAAGTCATTTTTTTTCTTGCACTTAGTTGATCATGGCTCGCAGATTATAGAGCAGCAGCTTTGTATAAATGGGTGGAGCTTTGTATGAGCGAGTGTTTAGGATCACCAACTGGTTGCCACAGGAGATTCAAGGATTTCCCAAACATACGTGAAAGAACTAAAACAAAACTCCAGGTACATTTTAATGAAGGAATAAGTGTATAACATAATGTAACGCTCAAAAATGGCCACACAGGACCGCAGGCAGCAGAATGAAAGGTTTTGACTAGAGGTTCATGTTCGCTCTGTGGGTGTGTGTGTTCTTCCAGATGGAGGTGGCCCACAGTGCAGGAGCGGCCAGCAGCACGGGTTCCCTGGAGCGAGCCTCCATGTTCTGTGCGTTGGCATCGGCCTCTCTATCTGGCCCCGGCCCTGGCCCCGGCCCCGGGCCCGGCCCTGGCCTGCCCAGCCCCCCTGTGGAGACCCTCAACAAGAGCAAATCTTCCAGCCGTTTCTCTCTCTTCTCCCCTCCATGGAACAGCAGCTCTGAGTCTGACTCCAACCCGCCATCTCGCTCAGGCTCCAAGAAGCTGCGCAATTACAGCCGGAGAGCAGCCACGGGGCCAGCAGGGGCCCGGGCCCCCGATGTGTTTGAGCCCAAACGGAGCGGCCCCGAACACTTCCAGTACTCTGAGCCGGTCATTTCCAGAGTGACGGACTACATCTATGTGGGCAACCTGAACGCGGCGTACAATGGCCGCACGCTGTGTCGCAACAACATCGACAGCATCATTGACATGAGCAGCGCGCCCGGAGAGCCGGCCCCCTCCCTCAGCCTCATCCCCTGCACCTGCTCCCGCGGGTCTCGGCACAGCTGGTCCCGCCTCAAGGTGGACTTGGGGGACATGCCGGACACGCTGGACGAGCGGCCTGCTCTAAGATACTGCTGCTTTGAGGACATCAACGAGTGCATAAACGCATCCACGGAGAAGAGAAAGCGCGTGCTGGTCCACTGCCGGGACGGGTTCTCTCTGGCGCCCATGTGCATCATCCAGTACCTGATGGTGAAGCAGAACATGAGGCTAATTGCTGCTTATGAGCTGCTGAGAGCCAAGTACCCAGTCAACATCAAGGAGTGTCACCAGAACGTTCTAGTGAGTCTGGAGCGAGCCCTGTGGCCCGGCAGGGAGGTGGACCCTGAGTGCTTCAAACAGGCTCTGTCCCGCAAGCTGGCCTGGACATGATGGCCTCCATCACTCCCCCCTGTCTGCCTGGCTGCTCCTTCTGTTGCTTTCTTTCCTGGGTTGGTACATTTTCCACCAAAACAGCCATGGGCAGCTCTACTTGTCCTTCTAGATATTACTGCACTTTCTTTTAATGTATTTGCTGGAGAGAAATCATATCCATGTGTTTCTTTATCAAATATTTACATGGATCTATTAACAACAACTTTGAATGCAAATGCTGAACATTTTGCTCTACATCTAGTGCTTCGCCAATTAGTTCGCATCTGGCTTACATTCAAAGTCTATGTGGAGGCGCATCAGATGCATCAAAATCACTGTAGCCTGATGTGTCAAACGATTCAAGTCACGCCGCGCTAGATGCTTGAAACGTGTCGCAACGGGCCATCGACACGCCTCCACATAGACTGAATGTAAACTTGACACGCCTGACGCTCAAAACACGTTTGGTGTTTTGAGCGTCACCAAACGCTCAAAACATTTGAGCGTTTGTCACAATATTGTCACAATATTGTGACAATAACAATATTGTCACAATATTGTTATTGTGACAAAAACAATATGTTGACTACCTTGGTCAGAAAGTGCAGTTAGGAATTATAAATTCAGGGTTTCCACCAGAATACTTGCTAACTCTGGTGGTAGGAGTGCTAGGGCACTACTGTGTCTTTTAGTTAAAATTGTTTAAAGTTGACAGGAAATTTGAAAATATCACAAGGTCACATTGTGTTACTGGAATTCATTATTCATACCTAAACAACAACTATAAAATATTAAAAAGGCAAACATGAAAAAATAAATTTTATTTACTGAATTGTGCTGATAATCTGAAGTGGAGTCATACATTCACAGAGCAAAACTAAGGTTATGGAGATGTGGAATTCATTTCAGACATTAAGACGAGATATTTCAGATGTAGTCTTCATGCTAGTGGTTGACCCGTTAGTTATTTACTGTCTGGTTCTGATGATGCGGATCAGTGGTCCCCAACCGTTTTTGCGCCAGTCTTGTTAAAACCTTTAGCTTGAAGTGGCTGGACTTGATAACTTTAGTTAGAAGCTGGGATCACTATGAATGATGCTCAGCAGAAAGAAATTTGACAGTTCCATATTTTTTTTTAACTCTATTTTTGACATAAGTTGCATCTTTTATGCTCTAATTGCAGGGGAATGTGGGGTTTTTTTCATTTGAATTATTCTCCCTACTAGAAATTGTATTAAAGACTTAGCTCTATGAAATATATAATTAAAAAAATGCAATAGAATTTTTTTAAAAGCATGAAACAGGAGACAACCTATGTGCTGGTGATGGAGTCAACTAATATTACAGATCTAATCATGATTACATGATTACATGTAGCATTAAATCAAAATGTTTCTAATCCACTTTTTAACATGTTGGTCTTTGTTTTCACACGAGGACACAAAATATTTACGCCATTTCATCCCTTTTACTGAGTTGTTAAAAAGTGTCAAAAAAGACTTGCCATTGGTTCCTCTTTGTGCATCAATTTTAATAAATTACTTTTTATTAAAGCCAAAACAAGAGGGCAGTTTAGAGAATAAAAAAGCCTTCTAGCTTTTTCTTTGTAGCTCTTCTAACTTTCTATTTTGTTGACTTCCTGCTTTCCTGTTAGGCTAATTCAAGTAACTGAGTGATGCAATGCTATTATTGTTTATAGCAGTAAATCTTAAACCTCTTGTGATTTTTGTGTTTCTGAAAATCTAATTGAAACTTGAAACCTTGCACACACGTGCGATCGTACATGACTTCCTACTGGCCTCCAGGTTGGGAACCACTGACTTTAACAACACTTCCTACAAAGTTCACCTGTCTAGTTTTAACAGAACAAGTAAAATCAACAAATTATGTGCAGTTTTTTATAGCACACCATCAGCCTGCAAAGATTTCAACTGGGAACGGCACTGAAGTAAAACAGCTGATGACCTGCTTTCACAACTTTAGCAGTATGGGAGAATAACGGTGTGTAGAGATGACTGGTCATTCCACAATTAGAGATTTTTCATTTTGCTGGAGTAATTTTAGAATGTCATACCATCAGTTAGTACCAAAAACACCCAAAACAAAAACTAAAAATGGCGTTTACAGTATTCCTGATAGTCATGTAATTGTGTTAGACATTGATTTGTCCAGGGACAGATTGCGTTCAGACTGCCTAACTGATTCAGGTGTTCAAGGCCACCTGACAGTGTTTCCAAAGAAACCGTTTCCTCTGCGTCTTAAACCCCGTCCACACAGGATCAGATCACTTGAAACACACATCAGCGCCAGGTGGGAACAGGGCTGAAAAATAAGTTTGAGGTGGTTCAATGAAACAACAAATTTTATTCTTAAGTGGAGTCATCGATTTCACAGAAGAGCTTTGGATTCAATGAGTTTGAAAGAGACGCAGCTTTTTATGAACTGTGTGATGCTGTGAGAGCTCATGCCACCCCTCCACAAGATGCCGCCCTGGGCTGTTGCTCACATCAGAAACCACCATTGCTCATACCAACTTTTGTTTTCATGTTATGCATGAAATGGAGTCTTACAGTAGTTGCATTTCCATAGACCATACAATTGAGCAATTTCCCTTTTCGATAATAAATAATGGAATGACGGCAATTTTGAAAATACTCTCAATTTTAGTTAAAAGGTTTTAGTGCTAGATTCTGTGGGGTTTTTTTTTTTTTTTTTTTTTTTTCTGACCATGTCAATATTGGTTTATTTCACAAAACTGCAACTTAAGCATGTTCTTTGCATCACGAGTCATGAGCAACAACCACTGGTGCAAACCACGAAGAAGTCGACACGTAGTAGTTGGTGTAGTAGTTGGAGGATGATGGCACAGCATGGTTTTTAATGACTTATGTCAAGAACAAACTTATTCACATGTGATTCTAATTGTGCTTCTTATGTAATGGAAACACCATAATTACAAAATTGTGATTTTCTGACATTCGTGGAGCATTGAGAAAGTTTTGCATACATTTGTAAATGAAACACAACTAGTTTGAATCTCACATTAGCTCACAAACTGAAATCTCACTCCGAGATGCTTCAGGTGCAGTTGTGTGAAGAGTCGGACAGAATTTATGACCCAGTCAGTCACATTTCACCAACTGGATGACCACCGTGAGGCTACATGAGTGATGTTTCTGTTTGGAAGTCAGCCGTTCTTCCTGATATCTCTGGGTTTGGATCTCACTGGACTTTGAGTTGCTTCCAAACCTAACTTTAAATATTCCACATGTTGCATCTCATTGGACATGTTTTTTTTGCTGGGCCTGTCTTTGTCTCCTGATGAAGGATGTGTGGTCCGACCCGTCCTCTGTGTGTCACAGTACCAGTTCATGTGCAGCCACTTCCTTTCTCCATGTTTCACAGCATTGTTTGGGTTTTGCTCTGTCTGTGCTGATAGCTATTTTCTAGTGTTAAATTTTTACTTTTCACCTGCGTTTAAATCTATACCAATATTCCCAACTGCTGTATAAATGTGCACTAAGCAGGTTAAGGCAATGAATCATCAACCTAGACCTGCTGCTGTTTGGTCATTTCCTTTTAATGGTAAAAATAAGTGCTGCAGTTTTTTAAAAATGTTTTTCTTGTATGTATTTTTATTGGGACGTACCGTCCACAAATGTTTTTGAGTTTATCTTTAACAGAGGGTGAGATAATGATCATATAAACTTTGGTTTATGGTTTTGACCTCTTACAATTAAAATACGATAGTTCAAGACAGTACCACCTGTACTTTAAATCTTACAAATTGAAAGCAGATGCACTAACTAAATCACGGACAGAGTGGTTCATATTTCTGTCTGCGATGTAGGTTTGAAATTTTGTATTTATTTATTTTTTATTATATTTTGGCACCAGTAGATCTACTAAGCTTTACAGTCGAAACACAAATCAATATCTGAATTTCCACTGCTGTGAAAGTCTAGTCTAGTCTTTGTAAAATTAAATTTACTCTCCAATATATGAAGAAATGATGTTTAAAAAGAGACCAATCAATGGGAATATCAAACTCAAAATAACAGAAGATCGACAAAAGAACACAAAGTTCCATTTCATACCAGACCACTTACTTACATAAGTGTGATTAAGATTAAATGGCACGTAGTAACTGCATATTTTCTGATATTTATTAGAAAGTATCAGTTTGTGCTCTCCTGGAACAGTGGAGAAAATAATAAAAATAACTTTTCTGATACTTTTTTTTTTTTTTTACAATAAACAATACAATAAAAACCCATCCCTACTTTAAACTTCATAACTGTATCTATGCTGCATTTCTTTGTCTTCACAATAATGTTTGTTTTTCTTAACATTGGAGAATTTGGACAGTGCTGCAGCTTTTATATCAGCTTAACTTTTTTTTAAGACAGACTTTTATTCACTCAGATTCCATCATTCTCACATTTTAGCTTTGGAGTTTTTTTATGTACAGTTTTAACATTTATTATCTGCATGAAAAAATATTTGCAGCAACCCGTAAAAATCAATACTCGTCATTATTTGATGTTTCATAGCAATAAGTGGCTACACATCATCTATTTGGCATTTTCTAGTTTAGATCTTTTTTTTTTTTTTTATCAAAAATACTGTACACAACATGCACGAAAATTGGGCTTCAGCTACTTTGGACCCAAATGACGTCACCATCCATATATGAAACTATCTCTGTTTAACAGAGAGCCATGACTGCAGCAGCTGTTCTTTGTTGACAAAAAATGCTTTTATAATTGCTCCAAAAATAGTGGGGAGGCTGGTAGCTTATATATTTTCATACTTTCAATATTTATTGGTGTTCTGGCTCTAAACTGCAAGAATTTCTGTCATTTTAATGTAGGCATGTATAACACTGGGTTACAAAAAAGTATTTTTTGGAAGTTTATGTTTTTTCAACAGGACTTTTTTGCACATCTGAATCTAAAAATTCCATAAATTTTTCTCAATCAGGTTTTTTTTCAAATTTTATTTAGAGAAATCTGATCTTATGACTAAATTGATGACATTTAATACTTCTGATCCAAAGAAGTTTTAGGAGAAAAATTTATTTTCTAACAGACCGTATTAATTAAGTGTTACAAACCTGGACTTCTGTAAATTGTATAATAATCACTAATAAGCGTAAGTACATGTGAATTGAACATTATGTCTTCATTGTGTAAAATTCTCCGTCTCTTTTCTGTCCTGATGGAATCTCTCCTCCTGCTCATCATTCATTGATTAGATTCTCAGGAAACTGATCCAGATGAGAGAACAAGTCCTGCATTTTGATGCTCATGTTGCTCCATAGTTCAGAAAGTTGACCTGATTGAGCAAAACCAATGTGATTTTTGGATTCAGTCAGTATAATAGATCCGCTGTATCAGAAGTGTGACATTTTAGCTGATGTTTCTTTTAAGACCCTAATCTTTAAAATATACCAATAATTAAAGTAATTACTTGCTAAGGCCATAAGTTACATGCAATTTAATAATCGCCAAGGAAAACTTGAATTTGTTCAAAATAACAAAAAAGCAATGGCGCTGCAGCAGAGTTCACCCAAGCTTTTTTTTTTTTTTTTTTTTTTTAATATGACTTATTGTGTCCAGTTTGGACAGGAAACAAAGCATCTTTTTATATTTAGATATCTGGAGCTGATTCTTTTTTTTTTTTTTTTTATCAGTGTTTAAATGTCAGGCTTACACCATAACAGGAAACTGGATCATAACAGTTACATGAAGGTATGATATTTTGTACTTTGATTTTGCTTGAATCCTAATACTTTGTATTTGCTATATTTGGTCGCTGTCAGACGAAGTCTCTCTCTAAGCACATCGTCATGTGAAGGGGTGTGGTTGTTGTGGAAGTATGGTGCCTTCATTCAGCGTCGTTTTGTATGCCCTGTGGTGATATTTTGCACAATTTGTATGAATTTAACCTCTTGATATCTTGTACAGAAACAATGTCTATTTCTGAATATTGTATGTGGATGGAAGGTGTGCATGTGACATTTGAGTGATGTGGTTTTTGCTGTTCTCTTTGGTGGTTGTCAAAGCCTGGTAAATGAGCAGATGTTGAAGTGCTGCTGCAAAGCGCTCTAAAAAACAAAGTGTTTTGGTGTTTTCTTGTTGTAAATGATGCATCAGTCCAATGCTAATCTGTTCTCTCAGGTGATTTCTTATTGGCCCACAAAGTTTTTAATAAATTTTATGTTTTAAAATGTAAAGCAATGCATTCCTCATCTTACTTTTCCAAAGTTAATGTTAATCTTTATTAACATTAAAATGCTGTTGTATACCTCGGTGGACTTTTTTGTTGTTGTTGAAGTCAGGCAATTTAAAAGCCCAAGATAAAATTGAGCTTAGATTTCTTTTTTTTTATTCTTACTGTGAAAATCCTGAGTGGGTATGGAAAAAATTTGGTCTCTCAATTGTTTTCCAGTGGCCCGGTCGTTAACGTCTCCTCAGTGTCCTCCCAGCTGCTGCAGCCTCACTTTTCATGGCTTCTGCTCCCAGAACATCTCCAGCCCATTAACACAAACCACCGTTCATTTTCGTCCTGCATGAGTTGCTGATAAACCTCTGCATAACCTTTGTAGTTGGACAAATGAGCCTTCAAGACATGAGCAGTAATTTTTTAGAACCATGAAGATTTTTTTTTTTTTTTTTGAGGCGGAAGGGTGGGAGGGTTGGACTTGAATTTCCAGTGTTCTAGTAAGCTTTCCAGTGGAAGCTTACTAGAAAATTAATTTCCAAAAATGATTATTTAATGATTCCAATATGTTTGACATCATGAAGCCACAAATTGGATTACCAGCCATTATTTTCGCTTAGTATTGAGAAAGGTGAGTGATCTTTGTTTGCATTTTGGTCACATCTGAAAAAAGCGCACGTGGGGTCAGTGTGACCCCAGTTGGACCTCGTGGTGTCTGAATGATCCCATCTCTAGCCATGGGAGGGTTAAACAATAAATGAGACTTGTATTGAATGTGAACATGTTTTGGTCAAGCCAATGTGAAATAAGGGTAGATATAATGATCTAGATATAGATATCATGGTTTCAGATGTAAAACATTTAGTGCTGCATGATGACGGAAGAGGATTCTGGGAAGCTTGAGTGCCGGTGCCTCTGTCTGCCCTTGAAGACTCAAAGAGCTGCTGTCATTTACATCTATTGTTATACCACACAGCGCAGTGAGAGCAGTAAGATCTGCACAAATAGTCATTTAAAGATAAAAATGAAATGAATAAACTAAAGCATTTGCATGTAAAATCAACGTTAGTAGTACTGAGAGAAAGCACTGTAGTTTTTTGTAATCAACACACGTCTCAACTTTAGATAACTTGATGTGTCAGTTTATGACATTCTTTCTGTCTGGACTCTCTGATTCTTGCCTCTGTTTTTAGACATGCCATCTGCTGATGGAAATGGCCTCAGAGCCGTTTCCATCAGCAGAGAATGTGTCAGCTGTTTGCTGTTGAGCTCTCAATGTGGTTGGTTTGTGTTTGAGGGGCTTCTATGTGATAGGGATTTTTTAATTCTTACTCCAAATCATATGGACAAATTCTGCCTGAGTTCTGCTTCTGTCATGTTTCCTCTTCCTGTAGAAGCATTACTTCCTGGGAACTGATGCTTTCCTGAAAACACTCAGAAGGACTTCCACAGCCGTCTGTTTTCGTAAACATTAAAGTGTCTGTGGTGACTGATTTCTATAAACCCAATGCGTAAATATTTGAATGTATTTTATTATTATTTTGTCACTCAGGGGTTTAAAGCTACTCAACACCAAGATGTCAGAGTGAGTAACTCAGACCTGTTCCACCTGCAGTAACCTCTGTTATGCTATTGGTCAAACTACAATACGTAAACTGAATGGGATTATTGATCTTCACAAACAATATATTTTTGTATTATCAGCCTGATAATACAAAGAAGGCTGGTTCTGTTATGGTTTGGTTCTGGTTTTTATCTGGGTCTGTTCTGGTTTTCTTCTGGTTCTGTTCTGTTTTTTTTTCTGGTTTTGTTCTGGCTCTTTTCTGGTTTTGCTCTGGTTTTGTACTGGTTCTGTTCTGGTTCTGTTCTTGTTTTGTTCTGGTTCTGTTCTGGTTCTTTTCTGGTTTTGTACTGGTTCTGTTCTGTTTTTTTTCTGGTTTAGTTCTTGTTTTGTTCTGGTTTTGTACTGGTTCTGTTATGTTTTTTTTTCTGGTTTTGTTCTGGTTGTTTTCTGTTTTTTTTTCTGGTTCTGTTCTGGGGTTTTTTCTGGTTTTGGTTCTGGTTCTCTTCTGGGTTTTTTTTGGTTTTGTTCTGGTTCTCTTCTGGTTTTGTACTGGTTCTGTTCTGATTTTGTTCTGGTTTTGTTCTGGTTCTGTTCTGCTTTTTTGCTGGTTCTGTTCTGGTTTGTTTCTCGTTTGGTTCTGGTTCTATTCTGGTTATGTTCTGGTTTTGTACTAGTTCTGTTCTGGGTTTCTCTGTTTTTTTCTGGTACTTTTCTGGTTTTGTTCTGGTTCTGTTCTGGTTTGGTTCTGGTTCGGTTCTGGTTTGTTTCTGGTTTGGTTCTGGTTCTCTTCTGGTTTTGCTCTGTTTTTTTCTGGTTCTGTTCTGGTTCTTTTCTGGATTTGTACTGGTTCTGTTCTGGTATTTTTCTGGTTTAGTTCTGGCTCTTTTCTGGTTTTGTTCTGTTTTTTTTTTCTGGTTTGGTTCCTGTTTTGTTCTGGTTTTGTTCTGGTTCTGGTCTGGTTTGGTTCTGGGGACTACTTTGAAAATTCTGGGTATGACGATGGAAAAAAAGATTCTACATAAAATCAAGAAACTATGAACTACCCTGACCATCCTCTTGATAAGATTATTTTTTCTAAAAGCAGACTTCCTTTAGTCAGCTGCTTCTTCCAATTTGTTGTAATACTGACTGCTACAGGAGATCTTTCCAACCCACAGCCATCACCATCTACAATAGATGGTGATGGCTATCTAGCCATCAATTTCAATTAAGTATTGAAATTAAGCTACAACACTTAATTTTCATATGGGAATGACAACATATTTTTGAATTTGAATTGAATTAAATTTTGTTTCCATGTTGGTCTCACATCGTTTGCTGTGATAAGTAATCTGTTCCTCCCTCCTGTGTATTCCTGCTGTTTATTTGCCATTAATCCCCATGATTTCTCTCTGTCCTTTAAATCCTTTAAATCTCACCCCTCCACCATCTTTACAGCTCTTTATTATTATTAGATGTTTCCTATAATCATAATGTCCATCCCATGCTCTCTCTTTTTTAACCCACTCCTTGTAAGTGGGTCAGATCCACTGTGAGTAAATTACTCTGTTGTTAATTTATTTAATTCTTATGAAAACCTCACTTTGACTAGGACCTTCTCAGCACTTTAGTCTTCGTCTTCCAGATCTAAAAATGATGTACTTTCCTTTTGTTTTTCTCCTCATTGCTATAGAAATGCTCTGCCGAAATAATCGCATTTTTAGTTTTCATTAAATCATTTTAACAAGGCAGTAATAAGACGAGAACAAAGCAAAGGCTTAGACCTTTGCTTTGCTTTTGCTTAAGGTAAAATGAGTAATGAACATGTCAGCATGTATGCAAAAATTAACTAAATGAGCTGAAATGAAATGAGTTTTGATGGTACGAGTTAAAAAGGACAACAATCTTAAAGGGCGGGTTATTTATAATGCAGGCAGCCTAGGAAGGGGCGACTGACAGTGTACTGTATTTCATGACCTTGTCATCTCATTGGCTTATCCAGTAATCCACCACCATATAGAGAAAGTGGAGGATTTAGAGGGCATTCTGAGATTGCAATATAAACCTTCTTTAACCTTTATCAGCGTAGGACTCAGTCTGCATCTGGCTGAAGCAGCTCTGCCTCGGTAATGGACAAACTTTTCTCTATGCTCTTCATCTTGATGTTGCTTTGTTCTCTCTGTCTACCTGACAGCAGCTGTTTGTTTCTTTATTTAAGACAGCACATTTTTACAATGTAGAAACTTTACAGTTAACAGGTGAAGTTTTACATGATATTATTTGTGAATGCCTTTGGTGTACTGTGAAATTTTGTGTCTGACTTGGAAAGGAGTTTGCTTTTTGAGGTAAGAAAGGGCGATCTTATCTGTTGGCATTAAATGTGTGTCCTGCTGGGCTGCTCCAGCGATGTGTCGCCTGATGATGTGGAACACTGAAAGTCAATGCCATGGCGAGGCTCTGAGTTGAAAATCAATCCAACAGTTTTTATCCTCCTGTCAACACCATGGAGGTTAGTATTTGGAGGAACACCTGGTTTGATATGGTGTTGACAGAAGTTGTGTCTCTTTAAACGAAGTCATGTCTACCGACGCCGGTTTGTTAAAATGAAGTTAAATGGTTGTGAAACCCTGTTTTCCTTCCACAGTTAAGCTTCCACTTTTAGAAAACACTAAGAAGTAGTATGGTCCTGCACAAATGCAGGACCATATTTTGTTATTAGGTATTGCTGTTTCCAGATTTTCCTTAAATAATCTTGTAGGCAAGACTTTGCCTCTTTTCTTCCTGTTACTACTCTGACATTTGCTCTGACATTTGCTCCTGTGCCAGTTATATGTTTCAGATGCCTGTGGTCATCACACATCCTTTCTTTACAGGGGAGCTGCTTTTTTTCTTCATACTTGATGAAAGCTTTGGGAACAGCTGTAGACCCAGAAATAGATGTTACTCTGCTGCTCTGCTACAGATTCTAGGGATTACAATCAGCTCAGGCAAAAGCTATGCAGCCTCAAGAGATCTGAAACTGTCTTAGTTTCTTCTTAACCCACTGACATTATAGGTAAAGTTTTATATTTTGAGTGGAATACAATGTCTTGATAAAGTGTTTGAAACAGAGCTGGGAAAAAACTATTACAATATAAATCCAATACCACACAGTGAGAGAAAGAGAATTTATCCAGCTACAGGCTTACAGCAGAGTATTGCCCTTATTACACCGGGTTACAAAAAAAGATATTTTGGAAGTTGTCCATGTTTATTCAACAGGATTATTTTGCATCGCTGAATTCAAAAATGACATCCATTCTTCTCAATCAGGTTTTCATTTTAATTTTATTTAGAGAAATTTGATCTTATGACTAAACTGATTACATTTTTTTTTGACATTTTCAGTTAATTTATGTTAATATTTCTAATCCAAAAAGATTTTAGGAGAAAAAATGGTTTTCTATTAAATGTATTAATTGTATTAATGAAATGCTACAAACCTGGACTTCTGTAAATTGTATAATAATCACTAATAAGGGTAAGTACATGTGAATTGAACATTATGTCTTCATTGTGTAAAATTCTCCGTCTCTTTTCTGTCCTGATGGAATCTCTCCTCCTGCTCATCATTCATTGATTAGATTCTCAGGAAACTGATCCAGATGAGAGAACAAGTCCTGCATTTTGATGCTCATGTTGCTCCATAGTTCAGAAAGTTGACCTGATTGAGCAAAACCAATGTGATTTTTGGACTCATCTCATCAAAATGACTGTAAAACAGTGGAAAATCCCAGACAACATTTTGGTTGCAGACCAGTGAAATCTGACAGACATATCAATGAATCAATGAAAACAAGTCACAGTATTGTGATCTTCCCCATTCCTGTCCTCCTGCTGTGTACTGATTAATGTTGCCTACATCAGCTCCTGTTGTCAGCCTGGATCGGGACGCTCCAGCCCTCCAGAGCTCCCTCCCTATAACTTTTCTCTAACACACCTTGATCAAATGAATGGCTGCAGAGCTCCGTTGCTGCTGATGAGGAAAGCCAGTCTTTTTAGCCAGGCATGTAGGAGCAGGGATCCATCTAAAGTTGCAGCGTGTCAGTTCTCAAGGACTAAACGTAGCCACAACTGACCTAAATGTCAAAATTTCACATTTTACCATCTCCAGGTAGCAAAACTTAACCACAATTTTTGAAAAGCCACATGTCTAGATAATATTTTGGTGTGGTAACCCTTCCAAAGTGGTAGCTTAGTCATAGTTGTCAGCTCATAGCATTAACAACCTCTTTGGACAGGTTCTGTTTTTCTACCTGTCCATACCAGGCTGGCTCCTGGTATGGACATTTGTCAAAGGTCTGTAATATAATGTTTGCTATTGTCTTAAAGCGGACACTCTTGGCTTGACCAACACAGAGGTCAGTAGAGTTTGTTAAGCCAAAATTAATGCATATTTCTCCACACTTTTCACCTGAGCTAGGCAGTATCTGGGACACAAGGGTTAATAACTGAAATACTCAACAGACTCTTAAAAATTCACAATATGTACACCATACCCATACTGACTGATCATGGGAGATTATGAGCCGTGATTTGACATCACAGACCAACCCTTCAACAGCCTTCAGGTATTCCATGTCTGAGATTTTGACCCTGGATCTGATTTGGTTTCTGACCACTGCCTGTGCTACTTCCTGTTCCCTGATTGCACTGATGATGTCTTTGCCTCTGTGCCTTCAACTCCCGCTTCAAGTCTCTGGATTCTGATCAGTGCCTAATGGATATTGACTCTGTTTGGGTTTATTGCCCATCACTTTTGCCAACCTGGACCTAATGACTATAGTCAAAATGACCTGTCACTTTCTCATGGTTAAATCAGACCATGAGAAAGTCATGGTCTGCATTACGCACCATTGTAATGCTGCGTAAACAGGTTTACCTGGCTGGCAGAGTTTCTGGCCTGAAATCGTTAACACTCTCAGCTTACATCATATACAATCCTGTTCTTTGTATGATCCTGCAGGTGAAACAATCGTTTCACACAAAATCGTTTCATTCCTGCTTGAACCTTCTGATGAATAATATTGCCGCTAAAGACTGTTCAGTCTTTTCTGGGTTATGGTTTCCATTTTTGGACCTATGTGTACTAATATTTTTTCATACGCCTGTTGGAAGGCTTTTATTAGAGTTGGAAACTGAAGGGCGTAAGAAGAGGAGACAAGGGCAGAAAGCGATTAGATGCAAAAGAATTTGATCAAAAATCAGAGGTCAACTCGGAAACTGATCATATTGGAAGATTTTTCTAGGACAGTATGAAAGGCTGATTTATATTTGTCACAAGTAATGATTGGTCATGGAAGCCCTCAACTGATGGACAGTGCATCTATCACGCTGATTAAACTTACGATCGTGCTTTTCTTTCACAAAGGAAGATTTTGATCAGTACAGACAAAGTCTACAATATATGAACCATTCTCTAGAAATTTCCATTGGTGTCACTTTCTTGTTACATTCAAAATGTTTTAATTTCAAAGTAACATAACTAAATACAAAATACAATCATTTTCAAATACAAAATTGTCATTGGAAAATGACAATTTAAATTTTTTAGAGAACAAAGCTATCCAAACTAACCTGATTCTGTGTGAAAAAGCAACTGTCTTCTATTATCTTTGGGGCAACAGCTGCCATCATTTTGTATTTGTTTTGTAGCCATTCAGAATTGGACTTTTTGGTGTACAAGCTCAAGCATTTAGAGAGTGAAAGCTTGAGGTCAACTGGAGGAACATTCTCCTTCATGACATAATGGGAGAGAACAGACTTCATGGTCTGGTCAACAAGGCAGAAGCAAAGAACTCCCTGCCTGCCTGTCACTATGGTGCTTTTATGTAAAACACCTTCTAATTTGATTTCTTGTCTGTGCAAAGAATATTTTCCTGAAGTCTTGTTGATCATCAAAGCGATTTTTCAGGAAATGTTGCTGTGGTTATTTTTTGTTTAGCTGTTTTTCCTTTAACTATCCCAAAGAAACAGGGCCTATTGGACCCCACAATCTTTTTACCGTGTTTGATCCCAGCGGGGTTGCACTCACCCGCTTTTACAAGGTTTTTGTTTGTGTTTGGTTTCAGGAACTGACAAACTTCCAAAACAGAACCTACAAGAGCTCAATTTTTTTCACAGATCTTGTCCCAGACCATACTGTCATCACAAGGTGAACATTTTAACAAATATGTTGAAATAACATATTTTTATGAAACTTCAATACCACAACTTTAACTGTATTCAAATAAGATCAATAGCATTTATGTAAGAATGGCACAATAAGCACATGAAAAAGTAGACAATGTATGATAATGTTACAACAAATTAATTTGCAATCCAATCCAAGACAACAAAAAAAACAAAAAAAAACAATTAAGGGGAATTTTGATTAATTTCTCAACATTTAGGACGTTGGTCATATTAAAATTAAAGGTGAGATAAAGTAAGACTATGTTCCTAAGACAAAAACATTATGCTTAAAAATAACAGGTAGTTCTGACAGCACAGAATAACAGGATTTAAAACATGTTTGCCTATCCTCTCTCCTGAGTGAAATGATTTCATATTTTGCTGTGTCAGAAAAACAACCTCAATCTGTAAGACTAAAGCTGCTACAAAAAGCTGCTTTGCAATAACGTGAACAACAAAAACAAGAACAATATGTGTAATTATTGAGTCACGATGACCCTTTTCTTTAACTCAGGATACGACTTCAAGAAAAGTTGACTTTTCGTTGCACTTCAGATTCAGACCAGTAGGTGGTGCAAGAGAAATCAAAATGCAGCAGTAGTGACATTTTAAATGGAGGAAAACTAAATAGCACCACAACTGATAGTCAGAAAGGTTGAACAGAAAAGCAGAAATAGATCAGTCATCCTGAATGTGCTGTTTTTTGTTTTTTTTGTTTTTTTGTTTTTTTTTACCAAAGTAACAACATGAGCAAAGCATGTGAGACTAAGAATGGAGATTGCAGAAAAAGACGGAATGTCGCTTCAACTTTCAGTAACTCAGATAGTTCTTAGGGTTTCTGTGTATTTAACAGAGAAACACAGAAATGTTAAATACACACAAACGATAGTTTGTCATTTCAAACTATCGTTGTTACACAGTCCTGAAATAAACCTGAATTCAGCTTTCTTTCATTTCTTTTAACAGAGTCCAAATCCTACAGCCAACATGGCCACTGAGTGAGTAAAATGTGATTTTTTTTGTGCTTTGCATTTTTAGGACAGCAGAACATGTAACATGTAGCTTCTGTTATGTTGAGGAAAAAAATTGTGTTGCCAAATTTTCAAAACATTTTAGATCATTTTACAGAACATTTCTAAGCATTATAAAAACTAAAAATCAAATCTAACATTATAGTCACTTCTACTATTTGCCCAATAAAATAAATTTGTTTCTGTGTGCAGAAAAAGACTGTCTGCTAGACGCAAGCACACTCTGAAGGTAATCCCACATAATTCAGAATTATATGTGTGTGTAATCATGAGCTACGTAACTTTACTTGGTAAATATTAACACTTGGGCACAACATTCGATCCAAGAACACATATATTTATACTTGTGCCTGAACTCATTCGTGTTTTTTCTGAGGGGTCTTTTTTTTTTTGCAGAGCTGCATGCTTGTGGTCGCAAACAATTTGCTGGAGGCTGAATCTCAGGTGAAGACCAAAGAGAGGGAGACGTTTTTGGCGGAGAAATGTCCTCCTTTGGATGTGCCGTATTCCAGGGAAGAACTAGTGGTGAGAAGAAAACCGTCAGAATATTCTATAACTAGATACCTTCACAAAGAAGGCAAACGTTTTTTCTGACATGTTCTTGGATATAGATATGTCTTTGTGACTCATTTGTGGGCCTTCTGATTGCAAAATTCCTAATAAAAATTCTATTACATCATTTCTAATTATTTTTTTTTAGGAACTTTGCAAGAAACTTCATCAGCAGATCAACATCAGTGAAGAGGAGAGATACTGCACAGAATTCAAACTGAACATGGTCCTCAATGAGGTGAGACCGCCTCAGTCTGCTGGTTCTGTCTGGAGGGAAACCAGCTGTGATGTCACATGTTGAACTTACTCAATAATTTGCTCACAGTGATCATATTCAAAAGCCCTGAAAAACAGAAATAAAATGTTCAAATCACAAACTCACCAACATTCATGTGCATAAAATTACCAAAGGACTGAATGGTGAACTCAACACATTTACATTAAATTGAATATGAAGCTGAATCTATGATTATTAAAAATGTTATCGAAAAATAGATAGAATGAGTAATTGTGATTTATGAATTAGTTTACCTGGATTTAAAACCAAAGGAAAGCGAATCTAAGCAGAACCCTAACACTAAATTGATTTCTGACGGTGGTGTAAATAAAACATTTTGAACTAGTTAAACCTTTTTATTTCAATATTAACTTGAATCATCTTGTTTTTCATAATTTCAGAGAACTGTGCAGGTGAGATTGTTTATACATTGGACGAGATTGTTGGACATGAAAAAATGATTCTTTCTAGGAACAATAAAGCTTATTTGACTGATAACCGATGTCAATACCAATATTTTTTTTGTATACCTGCACTGTAAAAAGTCACTGTAGAATTTACAGTAACTTACAGGCAGCAGGGTTGCCAGCCAGTTACTATAATTTTTATGGTAAAGAAATTACAGTAACTTTACAGTAGCCTTACTGTAATTTTATTAATTTTACTGTAATTTTATTGCAGGTTTACTATAATTTTTATTACTATCTTACTGTAATTTCTTAAAATAGCACAGTATTTATATAACATGGTTACTGTGATTTCGTCACATTTTTATCATAATAAAATAACAGTAGTCCTGTAGTAGAATTACAGAAAGTTGTCCTTTTACAGTAATTCATGAAACTGCATATTTTGCTAGCTTTTAAAAGTTGAAATGTTTAACTTGCAACTTAATTTACCAAACTCTCAATTTTTTTTTTTTTTAATAAAAAAATATGTACATGTACATTTTAAAATCACTTGATTTTATTGTCAATTTAAATCTGACCAACTGAAGCAAAACAAAACATAGTATTTTGCAACAGCAATATTTGTTTGTTACATAGAAGTCAAATAATTGCAACCAAAGTGAAAAATACTCTGATCTAAAAACATAACTGATACATTTACAATCATGGTAATGTGGCACTGAATACAAGGAATTAAATAATCTTTACAAAACAATAGTTCCCAAACATCAAAGTTTCCAAGCAAACTGCATGTCACAGTCATAAAAACAATGTTTTACCAACTTTTCATGTAAAAATTGCAGTCAAAATTCTAAATGTCTATCGTTTTCTTCCTTTGAAGAAAGGATCCAGCAGTATCAAATATTGAACTTACATATTTTTCAAAACGTTATTGGAACCCCAACAGTACATCTTAAACATTTGGGCAAGTTTAAGACTTGGTGAACAGCCAAACAAAACCAACATAGATGAGTTCTGAGTTGGTCTCAGTCCTGAACTTCTCCAGAAATCATCAAAGCATTGGCAGAAGATAAAGAAAGAAAAACATGTTTTAATACATGAGATAAACAGAACATTAAACTGCATTTATGTCAGTTAAAGACAGACAGGATGAAAAGGACAGCTTTAGTGGACAGACACTCTCTCTGAAATATAAATATGCACACAGCTGTGCAAACCTTCTCCAGGGGACAAAGGGACATTTTTTTCAAAAGGTTTTGCGTTTTCTCGCAATAATACTGATCAGTTATGTGGCATAATTGAATACTGTAAGCCTTTCTTATGGTGGCCTTCATACTTTCTGCTTTAATATAAGGTTATGTGAGATTTTTCCATGAATGTTAATACCTCTTTGTGAAATATCTGAAGTTTTACATCTTTTTCTTTAGGATAGAAAGGCACCAAAAACCTATGATATAAACAGAAATGTTCGTTAAGTAGTAAAGAAATAAAAATAAATTCTAATTTGGATTATTTCTGAGTTATTATCGTGGGGTAATTAGTCATCTAATAGTTTTGATTGTGTCTGATACATGGACAGATGAGGTTCCCCATGTTATCCAAGTGCGGCCCTCTGCTACTATTTTTTTGCAGTGTTTTATAATAATAATAATACGTGTTTGCTATTATTAAGTCTTTGGTGCAAAAAACTGATTGAAAAACGATTTATTCACTGTCACTGCATGTTTATGTCTGTTAAGGTTGAAATGGAGCTTCACATGAAAACGCCCCTTTAAACCATTCAGACAACCAGCACAACAGAGACACAATCAAGACCATCAGATGACTAGTTACCCCGCGATAAAAATTCAGAAATAATCCATATTAGAATTTATTTTTACTTCTTTACTACTTAGGGAACGTTTCTGTTTATATCAAAGGTCACTTTCTATTGTTGTGAAAGATCATGTGAAAGATCATGTTTTATAAACCGATGGACCAAAACGTGCAAGCATAAGGAGCAGAAAATCAGCCAACACAAAGTAATCAGACTTTACTTTTTTTTATTACTTTTTTAGCACTAAAAAAGGAGACGCTTCCCCTCACAGACTAGAAGTGAATGTGGCCGAGTCTATACAGCATCTCATCCAAAAATGGGAAGATTCGTTGCTTATGATCTAAGAACACACCCAGTGGTCATCCGATGTTCTGCGTCACCTAAGTTTCTATTTCTACAAAGGCCTTTGTGTGAAAGTATGATGATGTCCTTGAAGATGAGAGTGAAACAAGATTCAGTCTCTGCATCTGTTAAAAACACAAAGGCCCCCGTGTCAAATCATAAGAATGCAATGTGTATCAAAGCATATGTGTGTGCATGGCCTTGATAAGCGTCTCAACACTATCCTAAAGAAAAAGATATAAAACGTCAGATATTTTATGCGATATTAACATTCATGGAAAAACCTCACATAACCTTCTATTAAAGCAGAAAGGCCACCGTAAGAAAGACTTACAGTATTCAATTATGTCGCATAGCTGATCAGTGCAGTATTGCGAGGGAATGCAAAGCTTTTCAGGGAACACAAAATACATTTTTCCCCATGTCCCCTAGAGGGCTCGCTACAAACCCTTCTTGCTGCACGCCAACAATTTAAAATCCAAGCAATTCTCTTGCATTTGTAGTCTCCCATACTCAAAGCAACTAAGAGAAATTTACTCCACTACACATGAATACAAGTGGTACCAAACTTGTTCAGGAGCTAACTGATATATAAGATCTATTTTATTAGATCTATTTTAATGTCTACTTCTTGGATGCCCCCCCTTTATGATTCCTCCAAGAGCAACATGAAGCCCATATCAAACATGCACATTCTCAAAAAATGTTTTGTTGTCTCAAACCAACCATGTCTCAAGATTCGTAGTTTTCTAGGTTTTTACATACAGGAAAATGTATAGAAAGTTTGTTTTTAACGTTGGTTTAGAAATGTCATTTCCTGTGATGAGGCTCTCTACTGTCCTCATCCAGCCAGTGAAGGCCGGTGTGATTTGTGCATATGAAATTGTGGGCTAAAGACCCAACACAATAAAGTTGAAACTGTTCAACTCTTGTTGCTGTCTGCTGTCGCGTAAAAAGTATTTTGCTGTTCGCAGCTCTGATGTCAAAATAGATGGTTCGATTGATTTGCGTTATGTTACTTTAACGCCTTAAAAACATCAAATATATTTTCGTACACAAACATAAAACAGCAATTCAATGTTTTTTAAAAAGTACTTACCTGGTGAAAGTCATTGTTGCCCTCCAGCAGGTAAATATCCCACAATGCAACTGTACATTGTAACATAACAGTACTTACACTTACACTTGTAGGAACACTTACAAATAAAACAAGTAACTGTAACTTTGGTATCAAATAATTACAATAATAGATTATTCTTGGTTTCTTTTCAGAACATCTGTAATAACCCACATTATGATTACAATAAGAGTAATAAGTTATGGTTATCATAAAATTATAAATGAATGCTAAATCAAAACTAAAAGGGTTATGAATGTGATTTTGACATTGAACTTGAAATGGTGTAAAACGTGTAACTGCAATTAAAGATCACTGATGATGTGTTGGAGGTAGATAGTAGGTGAAAGGTTACAGGTAAAAGGGGAACTAATGGGAGAGCAGAGATGACCAATGTCTTATTTGGAGATAGGATGTTGAGCAACCCTGAGACATTAGCATAGACATCAGGACATAATGTCTCTAAGACAGTGATGGATATGAGATCACCTGTCCAAGCAGTCAGCCAAT
>CAEGAD010062906.1:0-24893 GCA_903067055.1 Poeciliopsis paucimaculata
AACTTCCTAATGAGATAATCTAGTGTGATACCTTTTGTTTGAGTTAGTGATTGTGATTGGTGCTGCAACTGTGTGATAAAGTGCAAGCCCTCCCTTTAGAGTTGCAGCGCTCTTTGTGACAGGGATCCTAAAAGTAATAAAAAGAGAGGACCAGGCAAATGTGTTTTCAGAGCAGTAGGAGATTTGTAACTGAAAGCACATCTCTGTCTGTTCTCCTCATGAGTAAGAAAAAAAATCTAACTCTCTTGTCTTTCCTGTTTTTGTTAATGTGTGTTTAATAGGTGTTAACTCTGACAATTTTATAACATTATTAGCATAGAAATGCAACCATTAAGCTAAAAATTAATTACTACGTGGATGCCACTTATCATTCCTATATCCAAACTTTGCATTCATTTTGCGATCTCACTGCTTTCGCCTCTACTTCTTTCGCGCCGCTACTCCGTTTCGCTTCTCTTTCATGGTTACTTTGTTTCTTTGCAACAAAATACAGCCCATAAATAGTTCTTAAAGATATGAGATTTCCAGTAACAAAGAAATTTAATGTCGCATTTCATTTCTTACGTTTGGAAGCTCATTCCCTTTCACATTCCCAGAAAAGCCGGTTTTTGATATTTCTCTGACATTCGGAAAAATATGGTTTACTTATTTTAGCATAACCACGTGTAACCCCCATGAACTATGCTGATCTGTGTATTTTTAATGTTTGTTTTGTTAGTTCTTAGAATGTCCTGTAGAGGGCACTAGACCCACAGTTCTCCCTTGTCGGTACAAGAAGAAGAATAAGGCAGAGGGGAGAAGAAAGAGAAATGGCAGACTAGTCGAGCAGAAGTAGAGCAGTTACTACTCATGAGTGCTGCTGTGACCTGAAACAAATCTGTTTATTCTGAACTGGATAATGTACATTTTGTTCTGAGATTTCTCCGGTTGGTTTTTTTTTTGGACGGCCGATAATTGAACGAGCCAGTGGAGTCCCAGAAGCAGGAGGGTTCCGCCGCCATCTTTGTTACTCGGACTGAAGCCTGGAAAGACGGAAGGACTGGCGCTGCTGGAGTTGGATCTGTTTTTTGCCTGGACAACAGATAAGCTTATTGAACAATAAGGGGGCCCCCAATCTTTTAATTTTTCCCATTCCACAAACTATTTGTACATGAACATTTTCAAAACTGACAACTTACGTGCACATTGACTGAACCGACTGACTGAACTGTTATATTGAAGGTCTAATTGGAATATGTAATTTTTTTTGGTGAAATGAGCTTTAAAGCTACTGTTTAGAAAACCTACCCTCATCTTTCTGAATATCAATGTGATTGTTTTATAAGGGTGGACAATTTAAGTTCTTAATTTTATTGAGGTAATTAGTGTTACCTGGATTATAATTTTTTTTTGCGGGGAAGGAAAAATAAACTCGAGTTGTTAAACCTTATATGCTTATCCTCCTCCTGTGTGACCCTAGAACTAAAGTAACTTTCCTACTGAGTTTATTACTAATTAAATTAAGTAGTGGTTACACACGGTTTTACTTGGCCTATCAACACAACTTAAAAACGGGTGTGTAGTTTATAATGTGGACTTTAAGCATAAATTGAAAGTGAAACTCAGGGAGGAGGAGTCTTGCTGCAACAACATCATAAATTACACATATTAAAAAGATGTGAAGCGTATGAATACTTACGGATGAACAATCAATACCTTCTGAGAAAAAAAAAAAAGGATAAATATCGTAGAATCGATATAATTACACAACCCCAACAGCCACAGTGTTAATTTTAACACTAACAAAGTGTTTATATATGTCCGCTAGCTGGACTTAACGTTTGTGAAAGTGTTAAAAGATTGACACACATGTTTTTTGTTAAATTAACACAAGACATTGGTAAAGATTCAACAACACCGGGTGTCACATTAACATTACAATGGTGTTGGTGTTAAATATAATGTCAAAAGTAATACCTACTCCTAAGGAGAATTTAGAGAGATCAATCAACCCAACAGTCATGTTTTTGGCTGTGGGAGGAAACCGGAGTACCTGGAGAGAACATGCACAGAGAGAACATGGAAATGCCACAGCCAGACCTGGAGTCAAACCCAGGACCTTCTTGCTGCTAGGCAACAGTACTACCAACTGGCTATTTGCCTATTCAAGACATTTGACTTGAATCAAATTAAGAAGGTGAATCTTTTGATTTGTGGGTAATTTCACACAAATTGCACAGCTTTCTCGAGACGAAAATTTCTGTGAGGGAATTAAAAACAACTCCACGCATCCTGTTATAGGCTTGACATTAGCAAATTCTAAAAAGAAATGAGTTGAACCGACTTAATTAAATTGCTTAATTTGGTAACAAGTAATTAAATTAAGTTTATTCAACTCAATTTAATATTTTTTTTAAACCTGAATTCATTAAGTCTGTTTAAAATGACAAATTTAAAGGGATCCCCAATTAGTTATAAAAATAGACCTTAATTGTTTCAAGAAATAAATATTTCCCAAATAAGTTCAATGCCACATTCGTATCTTACATCTGATGTCATGACTCAAGCTTCACCAGGGACAAATCCTGTACCAACCATGGTGCTGCGGTGGTGCAGGGGTAGAGCACAATAGACATAAGGAGGCATTATGTTTATTGGACGTGGCCAACGCAGGTTGGATTTCAGGCTTGATGACCTTTGCTGCACGTCTTCCCTCACATTCATTACCCACTTTCCTGTCTAACTACTCTCATAGAAAGACTCCCTGAGCCAAAAAAAATTTTAAAAGTAATCCTTTTATTAGTTTCCTTCTTTATCTGAAGTAAACTAAATGATTTGAGTAAGGCTGACTAAAATTTGTCAAGTTAAACCAAATTAATAAATTATGTTGAATAAATTTAATTAATTAATTTGTTACCAATTGAAGCAATTAAATTAAGTTGGTTCTACTGTATTCACTTTTCATAGTTTGCATTGCTGGCTTTTTAAAAACACACAAAGTAGAATGCACTCTGCAGCCGTTACACAAAGGCATGGCTTAAGCAACAATTAACAAACCAATTAACACTCAAATTTAAAATCCAAATATGTCAGAAGCAACCCTGACAGTGTGGTGTTAAAAGAGCACAAACACTTTTTATTTAACACTACACCTAGGATTTTAACACTGGTATTTTTACGGTATGGTTTACCATTGTCAATGTGTTTGTGGTTTTCTTAGTACTTACAATGATGAGGAAAATAAAGTAGATGAAGTTATAGAAGGAGTGTGCATCCATTACATAGTACATGATGTCCACCCAACCCTCCAGGGTAATTACCTAAAGTCAAAAGTAACCAGTTTAAGTTAAAGCAGCAGTATGTGACTTATATAAAAAAAAATGTTTTTTTTAAATATATCTATAAAAACTGTCGTCATGTTCTGACAGTAAGAGACAAATAACGTATGAAAAGTTTAAATTCCTCCACCATCTCCCTGAGATAACATTGCTGTCTGAAGAAATGCACCACTTCAACTTGTACCAAGCAAAACAACCAATCAGAGCAAGGCTAAAGGCGTTAGTGTTGTCAATCAACCTGCTGCTCAATGTGCTAATGGTGGAGGAAAAAACCTACAGGAAAACAGTTTATTTGTCGTCATCCGTGGCCATGCTATCTAGTCTGAGCATTCACACAATCTCTTCTAGGTGCAGGTAGCAGAGTTGAAGGAGGAAGAGAGAGAGTGAGCAGTGCAACACTGAGAGTGATTGACAGCATTAAGAACCTCCTCCTGACTCAAATTAGTTATTTCTAGATAGCACTGGGAGATGGCAGAGAAGCTACATTTTTTTTTCTCAGACTGTTTGTCTTGCAACATACTGTTATAGTGACAGTTTCAACAAATATGCAAAGAAATATTTGTCTATAAAAGCTACATAGTGCAGCTGAACAAAATTCAATTTCTGCAGATAGATTCCGCAAAGATTTTACCTGAAATATAGCAATCCATGCATATCCAATATTATCAAAGTTAATAGCTCCTTTGTGGGGGTTTATTTCCCCTGCCCGACACTGGTTATAGTATTGGTACCAGTTCACACATGACACTGGTCCGTCCACTGTCAGCCCTGTCTCTGAGTGGGCTTCCTCAACCCCCAGTGAGCAGTAGGTCTGACCCACACGACGACGAGGCACGTCAGAGCAGCGAAGCATCCCATTTTCTCTCTCCGTCGAGCAGATGAACGGATGGTCGTCTGTGCTTTCAGGCTGATAATAGCCATTCAGAAAGGTGATGTTGTATCTCCTGAAAAAAATGGATATCATAACATTACCGTATAAAACTTTAAAACAACAAACTCTACTTCTATTTTTTGTTCAATCTTTCAAAATTGGTTTCATCTATAGTAACTTTGTCCAAGCTTTAAGAACAAGTTCTTCTTTGGACTTTTGTCGATATAGAATATTTAATTATGCTGTATAATAATAGTAAAAAATAAAGGTAACTACTTCAAGGATTTCGCCTATCACAGGTTCTTTTTAGAACACAACCCCCGCGAAAAACGAGGGTTCACTGTAGTTCCCTATATTGTTATGATTCTGGCCCATCTGCCTGCTCTGTTTTCTTTCTCAACTCTCACCTTTGCAATCAAGCTGGAGCACAATCAGACTCATGTCATCCACCATCTGCCAACTCTCAGGCAGGCAGATGGTGCCAGGTTTTTGAAAAACTTTAATGTGAGTATATATCCAGGGTTTCCTCCTTTGCCTGACCACGTTTTTGTCTCTTGGATTTCTTGCCTGGCTCACGTCAGATACTCCACTGGCTTCTGTATTCTGGGCACAACCATGTTTCTGCCTCTCAGCTTCTGCCTCCTGCATGAGATTGCCTTCACGTGCCTGACCTTTTTCTCTGCCCTGTCTCCCGATTCTCATCTGACCCTCAGATAAGTTTGCCTTCTTCTGCCTCCCTGGTTCATCCCCTTGACCTCAAAGCTTTGATTTCCCCTGGGTTTATAATCTGCTACTTAACCATTGTGCTACCAGTGTTGATGCTCTGGATCAGTCTCCACCGTCTTGCTGAGGTGTTCTTTCTCAGTAACCAACACCCCTAGAGATGACTTTTCCCCCCTGCCTTCTCACTGCAACCTTGCTGAGGAACCAAGAATGTCTCACTTTCCCACTGTATTTTGAGAAAGTTAGTGGCTTTCCTTTTTGGGCTTTTGACACCAAGAGTACAAGCCACTCGCCTGTTTTTCTGTCCTCAGTGGTTCCCAGTCCGGCTGATGGTGGTCTCTTCTCCTGTTCTATTTTTCTCAATAAATCATTTGCTTTTGTATTGTGTCTGGCTGAAATTATGGGTCCTCTGATTTTAGCACTACATCTATATACTTTGACCAGCTTCCTTATCCCTAAAGGATAAGAACAGGAGATGCTATGTTCAAAGTGTTGTGCAGTCCTAGCTAAAAATTTTGTTTTGTCCTGCCCTCACCAGAGCATCTTCTTCCATTTTCTAGCTGTGACTTCTACATGACTTGTAAAAAAAATAGACTTCTATTGTCTTTCAGATACAGATAAAAAAAAATGCAATTTTTTTCTCTATTATCTTACATGCCTGTCCCTAGTGGGGTTGCCAGGAGTGCTGGTGCCTCTCTCTAGCAGTCAACAGGTAAGAGAAGGGGTACATTTTAATTTAGTTTTTATTCATACTTTTCATAGAAGTACTATTTCATTTTCACTTCACAATAATGCACCCTGAAAAAAGGTGATCCAACTTTTAAACAGTAGCTAATTTGTAATCAAATTAAGGCTATCCAAATAAATATATTACGTTTTCATGTTAAGTGTAAATTTGAGTTTGACAAACCTAATTGGATTTTATGTGACAAATTAACTACCTTTTTTTAAGTTGGCGCTCCATTCTCTTTCTGCCTTTTGCCTTCCCCTACTTATTGTTTTATTTTTTTAAAAACGCAAAATGCAATGTTGTAACATGCCAAAATGTGGAAAAAGTTTAACTCATTTGTAACCTAAAAGTCCACCGTCACTTTAGATGTTTGGATGCATCCATTTAATGTTAGTTTCTAATAGGATACCAAAAGTATAGCAGCATATCCATGGTTCGGCGTTGGATTAATTAATAATAGCAGATTTATTAACTAGATTTATTAAGGGAAACCGAGAGCGGTTGAGATACCAGCGGCTTGTAGCCCAGTGCAGCTTATATATCGACCTTCCCAGTTTTGTTTTTTAAACTTTCTGGGTGCGGCTAATAGGAGGTGCGCTCTATAGTCCGGAAAATACGGTACATAAAAACTCAATAAAACTGAATTATTTCAATAAATAATTTAACCAACTTATTGAATTCTGGGAACTTTTATTGTTTTCCTAGAATAAACAGATGGTTTCTCAGTTCTTATTAGGAAAAGCCATGCTGCGTTCATGAAGAAGAAAATAAATCCAAATTGCGAAACAGGCCACAAAAGTAAGACTGGTTTTCAGCAAAACGCTTAACGTTGGTTTGTGAATAAATGAGGGCCAAGCAGTGCAATATCAGCAAAATTGATATAAGTGAAAAGAGAACAAACAGCTCTGTGGTGAAAATGCTGAAAGATTTCAGTTAGCGCTAGAACTTTTTAATTTATTTGTGTTTCTGTTGAGCTTGCTGTTTTTTCTAACATTATTTTCTGAAGAATGTAGTGAAATACATTCATTACTACTTGCCCTGATTTTACAATATTTTTAAAAGAAATTGTTCATATTTTAATTCATATTCTTGTGAATCCTCCTGTCATATGGTTCATTCTTCCCAATCCTTTGTCGTCCATTCGTGAAAAATCTGGGTGTGATTGTAGATGCTTTGTTTAAATTTGATAAGCATATTGTCATAGTTATGAAAGCCCGTTTCTTTCAGCTGAGGACCCTTGCTAAGATAAAATCTTCCTCTACCTGATTTTGAGAGGACTATCCATGCATTTATTACATTACGTTATTGTAACTCTTTGCTCTTAGGGTTGGACCAGATCTCCCTGCAGCGAGTGCAGAGCGTACAAAATGCTGCAGCCTGTCTGCTGACTGCTGTCTGTGAATCTACGACTCCGGTTTTGCGCACCCTTCACTGGCTCCCTATTGCTTTTAGGATAAAATTTGAGGTTTTATTGATTATTTTTAAGTGTTTAAACTCCATGGGTCCTTCTTACTTCAGTGAGCTCTTGCAGCCCTACACTCCACCCAGAGCCCTAAAGTCAACTGATCAACTTTTATTCTCTGTCCCTAAAGCTAGCCTAAAAAGTAGAGGGGACAGAGCCTTCTCTGTGGCGGCACCCAGACTGGGGAACAGTCTTCCTCTGTCTGTTAAGCTTGCTCAGTCAGGAGGTCAGTTTAAGTCCAGCCTGAAAACTCATCTATTCTCCCTGGCCTTCAAGTCCAGTTAAAGAGAAAAGGTAAAGGACGGAAGATAATTGTTGCAACTAAATTTTAAAAAATGTTTGGTTTTTATTCATGCCATTAGCATTTAGTATATCTGCCAATTTGTCTTATTAGTTTAGTAAACTTGATTTAATTTCCATTTTATCAATTATCTACCTGTGATGTTGTATGTTGTGAAGCACTTTGGTCAGCTGAGGCTGTTGTAAATATGCTATATAAATAAAATTTGACTTGACTTGACTAATCAGATAATCAGTTGGTCTGACTGCTGAAGGAGGAACAGCTTATCCTGCTCTCTCTCGTCCTTACTGATAACTCTGCCTGTGAATTATTTTTAAAGTGACAGTTTTTATTATATTTACATTATTGACATTGACTGTTGAGATGTCACCAGTTCATGTTAAACCTGGTTATTGTTTCAGGTGTGGTGAAAATGGTCATATTAAGCTACAATGTAATAATGAACCAAACCCTGCTCTTGTAGCCAGAAAAAGGAAACAGTTTGCTCAGCGACAGCAGAACGTCTTTCAGAAGAACCTAAGAGTAATAACAAGACTGAGAGTAGCGGTGTAAAGGAATCCGACAGTGATTGAGCATGACGGTGATAATGTGTTTCACACCACAGACAGACACCGAGACTTAATCTCTTACTAAACAGACACAAAACATGTATTAGGCTTCCTTAATCCTTTCATTTGCCCTTCTTGGTGCTTTTGACATCTGAGAAATAGGGATATCTATAGATTTACTGCCTCTCAAACACACTTGATTAGAGCACAAACAGGATCAGATTGTCTGTGATAGAATAGACTGGAAGAGTTTTCTTGAGTTATCAACTCATTCAAGACAATAAGGCTGACACATTCTTTTTGTTGTGACTTCTGCTTGGCTTTTCTACAAACTCACATTCTGACATCCTCTCCCATGAAACATCGGTTCCTCAGTAGCCCCGCCCACAGCTGAACGCCAACGATGCCAAAGATGAAGAAGACAAAGAAGCAGAGGGCCAACACATTGCCCAGCATTGGAAGTGTATCCAGGAGGAGGGTCACCAGGATGCGCATACCTAAAAGACACATATATCATCAACACCTAGGCAAGAAGACATTAGTTTGTTTCCATTTGCTTCCTGCTAAATGTTGTTATTCAAAATAGGAACTGTGTAATGTTCCCAGTCCCCCACCTGCTGCTATTTTGTTGTCAGTCGTGTCACTTTGACACAGATGTCATCAAGAATGGCTGTGCGTAAAGGCAACGATGTTTGTGGAAATAAAACTTACCTTAAGATTCATTTTGGTATAGAAAACTCAGAAAAGTTCAAGTGTGATATATATACTAATCATAAATGGTCTATGGTTGTTCCAACTGACACATACCATGTTTTCATTATCGTATCTGTATTCATTCTTTGTAATCACATCTGCTGTTTTAACTCTAACATCCTTAATATTGACTCTCTTCTGGCCTTCAAATCACAACTCATTTGTTCAAGTTAGCCTTCTCACTTTATTTAGTTCTTTTCGTGGCTTTGTGTTTTGTAGCCATTTTAATTGTTTACTTATTTATTTATTATTATTGTTATTTTTTGTACTGTTTAGTTTGTATTTTTAATGTTGCAAAGTGTCCTTGGGTGTTTTTAAAGGTGCTGACAAATAAAATGCATCATTATTATTAACATACAGAGTCATAGAAGGGTGAGGAGAACTCAGTGTTGTCTCAGAAACCAGTCTGAGGCAGTTTAGGAAGACAGGGAGGATGCTGGAACGCAGCAGACAGCTGATAAACTGGGTCCCACCTCCTTAGGTAGAATGTTTTGTGCAAAATAACACTGACATTATCTCTGGGCAGCAAATTATCATACGCTGCCTGCGTGCAGCAGTAGCCCATCATCACGTGCTACTTGGACGTGTAAGAGTCCACCTCCTGACGGTGAACTTCTGAACACCCCAGATTGAAAAAAAATCACCTGGACATAGCCAGGTACAAATATATGTGAGCTGCAAAAGTTAGTCAAATCGCTGGGGTGAGACATGTGTTGTTTTGTTGTCTTTGTTTCAGTCTTACATCTACGGACTTGGGGAGAGGAGAAGTGCAATGAGAGCAATCGGTAGAAATACCTCTGAAACAGTTTTATAACCACTCCCCTTCAATAGAAATGTTGTCCTCGACATTCAATAATGGGAAGTAAGATTGCAAACGTAGTCCACAAAACCCAAATCTACTTAGTACATACCTAGGCTAAGTATGGAAGGTAGTACATTAGATTAATCTCACTAATGGGCTATCATATTGAATAAATAAAAGTACAAGAACAATAATGTATTTTAATAAGAAATGCTAAAGGCCGCTCCCGTGAAGAATTACCTCACGGGTAATTAAATCAAAGTCTTTAAGTGCCGATGCCAAGTCTCAGCTGCTTCCACGTTCCATAGAAGATGAGTCATCCATACACAAACAAAGGATGGTATGCAGACATCTGGACTGGCTCTGGCCACATAGACCTTGCTTGAAGATGTCCATAATAGTGCACTGGGTCAAGCCAATATGTGGATCTTGCTAGAAGTCCCAAACTGTAACAAGCTGGATAACCAAGTTCATCATAGGTGAATTGCTGTGGTGGTTGCTGTTCTCTTCTAGGCCCATCTTGTACTTGCTCATCTCCACTGTGATTCTCACACAAAGGAGGTGACATGGGTGGCAGTAAAAGGCTGTCTCCACAATTTTCCAGTTGTTCAGGTACTCCATCTTTAACTAGCAGGTCAGGCATCACTTGATCTTCATCCAAGTGTAACACTGTCTCTTGTTCTTTTTCTTGCCTTGTTCCTCTCCTTGCTGCTGTGGGTTCAGGGCCTGCCAATACATCAGTGTGCTCCCCAGGAGTGGGACCCATATGTTGGTGTGGCTCAGGACATGGGTAGTAAAACCATTTATCCTCGAGGGTCTTTGGAAGCAAATGGAGCATACAGTTGCATCAGAGCCTCTCTCCCACCTTAATATCAAAAACTCCCATTCAAAACTCGTTAATATGTTTACTGTTTCGACAAAATAACTTATGAACGGGAGGAGAAACACATTGAGCCATAAAAATTGATAAAGATGCCCAAAAACTCAGTATAAAAGTGCCCTGGTCGCTAAAGTTAACTTGTGTCTGAATCAAGCTAGTGACAACGTGGCTAGTTTGGGAGCTGCGAGCACTGGAACGAACATGGAGTCGGAAGGAATACTTAAGGTTATTGACGATTTGAAGACTGTCTTGAGGGGGATAATGCAAAGCTTACAACAAAACATCAACCATTTGGGACGTGAGATCAATGGTTAGCTGGACAGTATTGCCACTGAGGTGCGCAGGGCCTGGCAGAGCAGGTTGACGAGGCGGAGGCCCGCGTTCATCAAGCGGAGACCTGAGCAAAGGAGGCAACGGAGGTGCTGTGCTTCTGCATCAAACAACAGAGGAAAACATCTTAAAGTGCTTGATTTAGAGTCCTCTTCCAGAAGTAACAACGTACATGTCTTTGGGGTGCCAGAAGGTCAGGAGGGGAACTCCACCAAACAGTATATTGAGAGGCTTTTGAGAAGTCAGCCACAACTACCAGGGGACCTTGACTTGAAAAATACAGCATGTGAATCGCACTCTGGCAAGTAAACCCCTACCCAACTCACCACCCAGGGCTATTATTGACAACTTTTTGGAATTTTCCACAAAAGAAAAGATCTCAAGAGAAGTGTGGAAAAAAGGCAAGATCCAGGTGGACTCTTCAAATATATACTTTGACCACATTTACACACCTGAGATAGCGAAGAAGCGCAGAGAATATATCACTATCAAGAAAGTGCTCAAGGTAAAAGGCTTACACTTTCAAACACTATTTACCACAACATAAGGATCCACTGGGAATCAGGAACCCACACATATTCCAGCGCTCGGGAAGCCTACAACAAGCTGAAGAGACACAGAATTCAGGTGGAGGAATCAATGACACCCGACGATGGTTCCAGTGCAGAGTCATGTCTTTGGGAGCTCCTGGGTTGGCAGCCGGCGCATAACAGGGGTGCCGCGGTGGTGCTGAGAGTGAAGAACAAACCGCTAAATTTCCAGTGGAGCATGTCCGAGTGAAAACAGGCAGAACAACATTACATTGAGAGGACACACTTTTTTTTACGTGGGACTAATAGGATGGACGTGTCTTTTCCTAAAAGCACTTCTACTGTCCTTTTCGGGCTCTCTCATTTTGAGAGGTTTAACCCTCGACTTGCCAACGGGGTCAGGAGTGAGAAGAGGGAGTTTCTTCTCATCTTGAAAGTCAGTTTGATATTGTGACTTTTTCTCACATAAATACAGTTGGAATGTAAATAGCACGCCTGTAGTGGATGCAAAGGCAAAAATTCTCCACTTGAAAGAGTAGAAGTGAGAATTACCCTGCAGGAAAAGTTTGAAGTACAGTCCCATGGTGAAAAATTACAGTTTTTAGAACACCCTAGGTGTTGACAAAATGGACTAAATTTTTAAAATGGGGAAGGGGATGAGCAAACCCAAACCAAAGGACAAACTGCACTGTCAGGACTGGAAGTTCATTGAAAAACAAGACCCCGATAAAGTTAAATATCTGGATAAATGGATCATAAGGTATGTTTTGATGGCAGATTAAAATCACAGAAAATAGCAGAGCTACAGGAAAAAATAAACAAAAAAATGATCGAAAAGTTACAAAGAAAGATGGGTATGGTGATGCTCAATATTGGGTGGATATAGCTGAAAAGAGAGGACAAAATAGAGGGAATTTTAGATCAAATACTTCAGGGTGTTGGCGTTGTGGGAAAAAAAGGACATCTGGCCAGAAACTGTCCTGAAAAATATAATGCCTGAGCATGACTAGGATCAGCTCTGAGTGCATCAGAGTCACATAATGAGACATTACATCCCAAACTAGATGAAGTGAATGAAATGAAAATTGATCCAACAAAGGAAATTTTGTTACATTTACGAGATTTGCTATCAATGGATAACATTAAGCCTGAAATAACCCTGTTGGTTAATGGGGAAAAGAAATCTAAGATTTGCATAAGATGCACCAGTGTCATCTTATGTGACACTGGTGCATGCAGAACCACCTGTAGACAACCTATACCAAAAAGAAAAAAAAAAAAACATTTTTCTCAGAGAACAATGTTTTAATGTACTGATTACTGGGTAGAACAGTTTGATTTTTTAAGGTGTAAGCTTTAATTGTGTCACAATTACAAAAGATTATCACACTAACTTGGTGCCAACTTGGCTGTATGTCTGCAGGGGTCAGCGATCAGATTTAGGTACCGACCTGGACATTATCCAGCCTCATATCTCTCTTAGGCTTTAAAAGAGAGGAGGACTGCTCACTGGCTTCACAGCTTCAGCATTGGGATCAATAAACTTAAAATAATCCATTGTTCTCTGATGAGATGTTCACTCTGACTAAGTTACTTAAACTTAAATTAACTTACATTCATTGTTTTAAAATCTAATAGTGCAAATGTTTTATTTTTCCTTTTTGAAGGAGTGTGCTGGTAATACAAGCTAGTTTAGAATTAAATATCTCTTAAGTGTTGAAAATTTTTTATACTGCGGTGTTTGTAGACCATGAAGTAGTTGTTGTATTTAAATCAAACAGTTAATTTAGAAATAAAAAAGGGACCGTATGGCAGAATGTGCTTCAGAGCAGCAAGAAATTGTAACAAAAGCACATTTCTCTCTGTCTCTCCTTGCAACTAAAATATAAACTCTTGTCTTTCTCCTTTTTTGTGTGGTGTTTAAATGTTTTAGGTCGTTTGAACCTAAAACAAACATTTGCTTTCATCTCCTGCAGTTCTGAAAGAATATCTGTTTACTCTTACTGTGCCTCAACTGGCTTATTTTATCCTTCTTCTCAGTGGTGGTGAGGTCAGAGTGAACAGTCACAGATTGTTGTGGTGCGTTAATTTTTTTCTTGTCCTGCTTCTGACTTTCATAGGCACATGCAGTATTTAAATTTTAAACAAAGGTTCATCAGAAACACCAGCTTGCTCGAGGGATGGCTGAAGGTCACGCTTTACGTTATCGTTCAGCAAACCAGTCATAACTGCATGGACAAACATGTTCTGCACCAGCACTGGATCATAACATAAGCCTGACTGACTCATGATGCAAACAGAATCTTCTCTCTTAGGTCTGGAGTGCGGATGAGAAAACCCTAGAGAAAAAAAAAATACTTTAGTATATTTGGAATTTACTAAAGTATATTTAGTATATTCCAAATATACTAAAGCATATTAGTATATTTGTACTTACATTTGTACTTACACAAATTTGTGTAAGTACATTTTAAGTATACTAAGTATTAAGTTTACTACCAATAAACATGTACAAAGTATACTGGAAGTGTAACCTGCACAAAATAATCAACCCGTATTTTATTTTGACGGGTCAAAACTGACAGCACGCTTTAAATTCCAAGTCAGAACTGTACTCGGATCTGCTCAATTGCTTTTGCTGCTGTCGCTGTGGATGGCTGCTGGTGTTGGCGTTTTCCTAAATCACTGAAGAATATTGCAAAATCGAGCACAATTAACACAGCCGAAGGATTACATTGGGTATAGTCTGACAACCACTCGACGGTGAGTCGTTTATTTTACGTCTTTTGTTTTTTTATATAGTAGAAACGCGGTGGCGACACGCCCACTTAAAATTGATGTATTGGCGTTTTAGAATGGTCTTGTAGACTAAAAGATCATTCTTTTTTTGTTAATTTTGTGGCCGAATAGAAGATATATTCTCAAAGAATTAAGCAAGCATTTTGATTTTTGTAAATTTGTCCTTTAGGAATACTTTTAGTTACTTTTTATTGATTTTGTTAACGGCCAATGGAACTTTGGAATTGGTTCATTTCGTTGGGGTTGCGCAGCAAAACATTTAAAAAAACTATTTGTTGAAGTAGTAACTAAATCAATTAAGTTTAATTGACTTTAACGTCAATTAAACTTGGATACAACTTGAAAGTGCACTTTATTAGATCAGTGACTTTATTAGATCTGTGATTTTACTAGATCTCTGACTACTTGATCTGTAACTTGATTTCAATCTGTAACATTAATATGATTAATTTGAAACTCATTTGAATCATTCCTGATAAATACTTTATGGAATATAGCTATTTTTTTGTAATGAATGTTTATGTGTTTCAGATAACAGATTAAGCCTGTTAAATGCTAATTTGTTTTATTTATGACCTTGTTTAGGTCAGGTTTTTTTCCCACCCCCGGTTTCAACCCAGGATGTCAAGCTACCAGATCACCGCAGCTTTGCGGTAGGACTAACTTGAACCAAATTGCTTTATTTCTCTGGACCTATTGCCCTGGATCATGGACTAGGGAAAACAAAAGAACCTAGTCGGACTGTGATTGGTGGATCATTAATCACTCTGCATACAAAATACTGGACTTGAATGAGAAAGAACTCTTGGGTGTTATCAGGGTTTATTTATTTATTTGTTGTTGTCTTCTTGTTGTGATTATTGTTTATACTTATAGGAAAATTCAAATATATATTATTATTGAATACCTCCCTAAATATATGCAAAAATATGCTTTTGAATACAATGACTTAAACTTACAACCTGTCTGTTGGTGTTTTATTCACATGCACAGGCTCCTCAGCCGAACCTTTCTGATTGCCTATTGCTATTTGACCGTAGACAGGAGCCTAGCCTCAGTTAGCGTTACAGAACCATGATTGTAAAAATTTTGACATTATAATTTTAAACATACTTGAATATAATTACCGTATTTTCCAGACTATAAGTCGCTCCAGAGTATTAGTCGCACCAGCCATAAAATGCATAATAAAGCAGGAAAATACATATATAAGTCGCACTGGAGTATAAGTCGCATTTTTGGGGGAAATTAATTTGATAAAATCCAACACCAAGAACAGACATGTCATCTTGAAAGGCAATAAAAACAGAATAGAGGCAACAACAGGGTGAATAATTGTACGGTATGCTAACGTTACATGACACATAAACAATGAACTGAGAACGTGCCTGGTATGTTAACATATTAAGAGTTATTCAGATAACTATAGCATAAATAACATGCTAACAAGTTTACCAAACCATCCGTGTCACTCCAAATCACTAAATCTTCATCTTCTGTGTCACTTGTAAACAAGTCGGCTAACTCCGGAGGTAGCATCTACCACACACGTTATCAACACAGGCCTAGAGTGCCCTCTTGCAGTTTAGTGTGAAAATGACGTGATATGATATAATAATGTGTTAATAATTTCACACGTAAGTCGCTCCGGAGTATAAGTCGCACCCCTGTCCAAACTATGAAAAAAAACTGCGACTTATAGTCCGACTTATAGTGCGACTTATACCAAAATACACTTTTAAGAAGTATATTTTTTAAAAAGTATACTTTAAGTGAACAAAATATGTATTTGCTCAAGTGTAAATAATCACTTTTTCAAGTATATATTTAAAACACGTTTTAAATATATTTAAAGGATATTTAAAAGATATCTTTGAGCAAATGCTTTAAAATATATCCTCAAAATAGAATTTTTTAAAATTCACTTAAAATTCACTTAACGCTTACTTTAAATTATTAATTTCAGGATGTTTTAAATTACATCTCAGTGTATACTTTAGGCTAATAAAGTATGCTATTTTAGGTGCCTTAATAGTCTTTTACTATTTTTGTTAAAATGTCAAAGTATATAATAATAACTGCCCTTATAGTGGAACTTGATGTAATGTTTAACAAACTAATGTGCACATGCCAAAATATCAAACACTGACAGTTTAGTGACAGAGGTTCTACACCAAAAACAATACTTGTCCTTAACACTAAATGTAGCAACTATCTTCAGTTTTACATCTCTCCGAATATGATCTGTTGTTTTCAGTTTTTTAATTAAAGCACAGAAGCTGTCTTTACCCAATCCATTTTCAGATGTATGATGTAAAGTTCTGTTAGTGAACACCATTAGCTACAGATCACACTCCAGACCAGATGGTGGCGGTAATGCACACTTTCAGTTTATTTTTTTAAAAAGTGCTGTAAAAAGAAGAAAAGCCATGAAGCCAGAGAAGATAACAGACGCTGTTCAAATTCGCCATTTTTACTCACATTGGATTAAAAGTAGAGACGGCCTTGGTAGTTTTAGTAAATTCAAGATGGTGACGTCCTACTCCGAGTTAGATGACAACACAACAGGAAAGGAACCTATGGAAATTAAATGTGGGTCACGAAAGGAGCTCGAAGGGACAAAGGTGTTGCTAGCTGGTGGTAAGTTTGCTTCCAAATGCTAATTATCTTCGATTAATTATAAAGCATGCAGTAAAGATATAACCAAACTTATGTTGGTTTCAGAAATAATAATGTTATGAATTATCATTCAGCTTCATATTATAACTGCATGGAGGCTCTGTGTGTTGTGACTTGATATAGTTTTCTTCATAAACTTAACCTAGTTTTAATTAAGCTCAATATGCCAAAGGGACTTTAATATTGTGAAGCTGTTATAACTTGTTGTTGGATAAATTGTTTTATTATTATCTTATATTTGTTTGTTTCTTTTATATTTTCATTTACTCTTATAATGATTTGTTTTTATATTCACTTTTATTCTAGCTTAGGAATGTTTCTGTGTCTTTGTAACCAAAATTCCTTTCTCAGAAGGCCTCTTTGTGGAAGCGCAGTTTGAACACAGCTTCCTGAGCGCAGGTGTCCCACAGAGGATAAGCACGGCTTGCTTGACCAGGGTGATAGTTGTAAAGCTATCACTGAGAAGATGTACAACGACGCCGAGCAATCCTGTGCCTGGGACAAGATAATCTAGTGCTCGAGGTCTTGTTTTTGTTGTATATTGTGATTTGTCCCTGACTCTGCAACTGTGTGATGAAGTGTTCAACCCCTCCCCTTTTAGAATTGCAGAGTCACTATGTGATAGGGATTCCTGAAAGCAATAAAAAGAGAGGAGCAGGCAAATGTGGTTTCAGAACAGTAGATTTGTAACTGAAAGCACATCTCTGTCTGTTCTCCTCGTGAGTAAGAAAAGAATCTAACTCTTTTGTCTTTCCTGTGTTTGTTTAATTTGTGTTTAATAGGTGTTAACCCTAACACTTGTTCATTATTGTTTTTTATCTTCAACATATTTTTGCAGTCTAAGCAAATTAAGATAAAAGAGGAAGCCAGGGATCAGAAAGTAGAAAACGTAAAGATTTTCCTGCTTCAGAAGAGGCTCTGGCTCCACCAGATCACCAAACATGAGTGAAGTTGGCCCCCCCCACCTTCTTCAAATCAGACAAAATTCGTGTCAAATGTTTGTGCTGCGTGTGCTGGTTTTTGTTTGTGCTGCTATCATTCCAAAGATATAAAGAAATGTTTTTAGAGGTCATCAAAGGTCAATTAACTCGACTACGTTTGTGCTGGTTTGTGCGGCAAAATTTTTTGTTTGTCCTGCTTTGGCTTTGAAGATATTAATGAAAGGTTAAAGGTCAAAATGTCAACCAGCCCCTCCACTTAAAATGATAGCAGCACAAATGAAAATCTTTGCTGCACAAACCAGCACAAATGTAGCCGAGTTGATTGACACCTATTTTGTTTGATTTTATAAAAGTGGGGGGGCTGGTTGACCTTTTGACCTTTAACCTTTCTTTAATATCTTCAAAGCCAAAGCAGGTGGGGGGTTCAACTTCACTCAGAACTGGTCTTCATGATGGAAGGCTTTTTTTTTTTTTAACTTAGCAGCTGGCCACATTTTTAACAGCAAAAACTGGTGTGTTACCAACACTAAGTGCTTAATTTGAGTTAAAAAATAATCGGACAGAATTTATTCCCTGTGCTAATCTACAATTTCTCGTTCATACATTTTATTTGTTGTTAGCTTTCAGAGCCCTGTGATGGACTGGTGACCTGAAATGGTGAACCCCCTGCAAGACGGACATGACCCTGCAAGGATCAATGTGTTCAGATCATCGATGAAAAGCTTTTAAGGTAGATGGTCTCCCCACTTAAAACAACTTCATAGTTAATCCCAACATCAACTGATTCTATGATGTTGCTGACTATTGTTTTCTAACATAAACAGGCAAAGACGACACCCAGAAATGTTTGTTCACTCCAGGCATCCGGTCCCAATCAGCATCAGTTCTGATGATGACACATACATCATCATCAGATGTATGTGTCCACAACATCTTAAAATTGTACGGCACACTTTTTTCTTTGTCGTTTTTCTGTACTCGTTAAAATACAAGTGCTTTCTCTGTTTAATTGCTCTATTGTTCTTTTTTGTAGGTTTCTGTAAAGTGAAGTGGTGCAGTGAATGAGAATGTTCTGTTGTGATCCTCACTGTTCTTAGGAGGAGAAATGTCAGTTTGGAGTAATACTGTGACACTGAATTAAAATAATACTCTATCCTTGGTGAAATATTTTACACATTTCCTCTAAAGTGTACGCATTGTTTTATTGTGCTAATGTTCATAAGAGTAACGCTTTCTTTAGATGCGCAGATTTGACTGCGAGGTCTAGTGTTAACCAGTTTGTAGAATCAGAAGTAGGTACGACATGGAGTCATGATTGGGTGAATAATTAATACGACTGATTATTAGGTAAGATAAGAGGTTTGTTGATACTGCTATTTATTGCAGTGGCTATAATAATAATAATAATAATAATGATAATACCAAAACAACGAAAAAAAATAAAGTTCTCAAAAGAAACAAAAAAAAAGAGAAAACAAACCAACAATTATAATGATAATCAGTGACGCTTCAAAACCTAATAGAGTCCACAAGAGGTACAAAAATGAAGGGAGAATAGTTATTTTCCCTTTTTAATACTCCTTAGAGTCTGTTCAGTTCATATATGGAAGGTGTAGTTCTGTTTTCCTACCACCAGGTGGTGGGTGGAAAACATCTTCGGTCATCAAGTCTGTCAGTGAAGGGGCTAGGGAAAAAACCTGACCTAAAAGGCCAGTAAACACACATTAAGTTCATATATAAGTGTTATATTTATATAAGTAAAAAACAAATACATACTTGCTATGTTCTGACAACTTCATAATAAGGAAAAAAAATGCTTTTAAAAAGTGCACTTCATAATTCAAGTTCAAAATTGCTTAACTGACATCATTAGCAGTCGTTACAAACAACAACTAATATTGAATCAAATCAATCAATGTAAAAATGTGATTGATCAAAGTAGCTACAAACAAAATCATGTTGGACACCAAACTTCATTGCTGCACCAGCATAGAATGCAACACCAATAAAGAAATCATGGAAAATAATCAAATCTAAAGTCGAAGGGGAAGCCCTTAAGTATTAAAGGTGTGGTCTTTAATTCAGCTGCAACAGTGTGACTTTCCATTAAATAAATAATTAATAAGTAGACTAAACTGATGCAGCCACTGATTGCCGAGTTGGTAGCTAATACTAACTGGCGGAGCGCAGCAAAAATAACGCCCTATTATATATAACTGATATTTACTCACCGTCGAGTAACAAATTGTCTGAGGAGGTGGATGCAATGGTAACTTGTTCAATTCAGGAAGGTATACCAGCTGTTAATGAATCACAACCTGGTGAATATTGCAATGGGAGGGAAATATTAGCGGCGCTATCATTGCAGATACAATACAACGTCAAGTCAGATGGTATTTAACAACTCACCGCAAATCTTCAAAGCTTAGAGATTAAATGAGTGACGAGTTGATTTAGAAACTTCAAGTTGTTTTATCAACAACCGACGCGACAACAGACAGTGAGCAGCAGCAAACTCGGACAGACACGTGACAATCAATTTAAAGGGATAGCTTAAAAGGAAGATGATTGGGTCATGTCGGCCACATGGGGTACATGTTCCCCCCTGATCTCATGCACGTCCCCGTACATGGACCGGGTTGCGTCTGGATGGCAGAGACAGTCATGCGTTCATCCTCCTCAGTCCCTTCAAGAGCATGCGTAAATGCAGTGGTCAGTCCATAAAACAATAACTGGATGCTCTTCAACAGTGGGTGACCCAGTTGAGAGTACTGTAGACGTTCTGGTGGTCTTCTTGCTCGGACTGACCTCCGCAAAGATGGTTGTGATTCGGAGCTTGATGGTTCTGTTTCAGGGCTTGATGGTTCTGGTACAGGGCTTGATGGTTCTGGTTGAACATTTAAGTCCACTTCTGGTTCAATATTGTTAGTGGAAGGCTCTGGAGTGGGTGGCTCAAGAGCAGGGCTTCCCTCAGCTACAGGGCCTCCAACAGCATCTCTTACAGAATCATCAGATTTTGAACTGATGGATATCGCCTCTCTGTCCACAGGTTGAAATTCCTTTTGCTCCTCTGTAACAACTAGAAGTTCCTGTTCTAAATCCTCTTCTGCAGCAGAGGATGGAACTTCAGGTAGATCTGCAGGTGGAACAAATTTCTGGACAGGAGGTAATGGTAAATTAACAGCAGTGATGAATTTCACAGGCTCAAAGGAAAAAGGATCATATAAAGGTGAGATGATCTCATCCTCTAATGTTTCTTTATTGTCAGGATCAGGTAAGTTCACAGGCAGATGTTTTTTTCTCTTCATAGGTAAGTTTTTTACAGGGCTCTGCTCAGATAAGTAATTACAAGGCAACAAAAGGTCACAATGGAGTGTTCTGAGAGGTTTATCCTGGTTCTCTGGTTTTACAGTGTAAACAGGGAGGTTGCCAGCCCTCTTCACCACTACATATATATCAGGTTCCCATTTGTCAGCCAATTTTTGCTTTCCTCTCAGTCGGACGTTTCTAACAAGGACCCGGTCTCCCACGACAAGTTCAGAAACAGTGACATGCTGATCGAAGGAGGTTTTGTTGCGGGACATCACTTTCTCAGAGTTCTTCACAGCCAACTGATAACTGTCTTGTAGGCGTGCTTTCAATCTTTGGACATATTGCAGGTGAGAGGTGGAGGTGTCCTCTTCCAGCGGTAACCCAAAAGCCACATCTATGGGAAGACGAGGTTGACGACCAAACATTAGTTCGTATGGAGAAAACCCTGTGACATCATTCTTAGTGCAATTATATGCGTGCACAAGTGGTTTTACAAAATCTTTCCATCGCGATTTATTCTGCTCACTTAATGTCCCTAGCATGTTAAGCAATGTACGATTGAATCTCTCCACAGGGCTACCTCTAGGGTGACAGGGAGTTGTCCTTACTTTATGGATGCAAGCAATATCACAAAGTTCTTTAATGGTACGGGACTCAAAATCCGGTCCTTGGTCACTGTGTAGTCTCTCTGGAATGCCATAGTGGACAAAGAAATTTTCCCACAAGCATTTAGCAACAGTTCGAGCTCTCTGATTTGGTGTTGGAACAGCGACAACATATTTTGTGAAATGATCTGTAATCACAAGAATATCTTTCACTCTTCGGTCTGGCTCCAAAGACAAGTCCATGCACACTAACTCTAAAGGTCTTGAAGTCTTGATGTTAAAGAGAGGTGCAGCCCGTTCTGGTAAGGTTTTCTTTTTTACACATCGTTCACAGGTCTTGATTTTATTAGAAATGTCAGTTGACATTCGTGGCCAGAAAAACCGAGAACGAATTAAGTCCAAGGTCCTCTCAATCCCAAGGTGGCCCATACGATCATGAAGCTGAAACATCACCATATGCCAACACTCTTCTGGTAACACTAACTGATAGGCTGTTTCCCACTTGCCATCTCCTGAGAAGAAGGTTGTTACGGAGCTCCAATTTATTTACTTCTCTCAACAGGAGTGGCAGATCTGGAAGTACATCCCTCAGTGATGGCGGTGGAGATTCCCCTCCCTCAAGCTGAGCAATCACATGTTGGATGGTGGAATCAGCTCGTTGTTTGGCAGCAAGATCAGCAGTGGAGAACCGAGGGAGAACAGAGGTGGCAAATTGGGTGTCGTCTGTGTAGCTGTCAGGTAGGCTTTCCACATGGGCAGACAAAGAGAGAACAAGAGCATGGTCATTGCTTGAACTGAACACCAGTTGGTGGTCACAGATGGCTTCAACCATGTGTTGAGATGCAACCTGGTTCCTCGAGATGATGTTGAAAGAACTTATTCTCTCCCTTTCTTTGCAAGATTTAAGATCATCAGGCATTTCAGAATGTGGTCATCGGGACACCCCGTCAGCATCAGCATTCAGTTTTCCTGCTCTGTAAACAATCTTAAATGTGGACAGAGCAGAGAGCCATCTATAACTTGTAGCATCAAGCTTAGCTGATGTCAACAGGTAGGTCAATGGGTTGCTGTCTGTGACCACAGTGAATTGTGTGCCATATAGATAGTCATTAAACTTCTCAGTAACTGCCCATTTAAGTGCCAGGAATTCTAATTTATGGGCTAGGTAGTTTGATTCACTTCTAGACAGACCTCTACTTGCATAAGCTACAACTCGATTTTTCCCATCATTTTCTTGATATAGCACTGCTCCAAGGCCTGCTGAACTGGCATCGGTATGGAGAATGTATGGCTTGCTAGGATCTGCAAATACCAATACAGGAGAAGTAGTGAGTTTTTCAATAATGGTCTTAAATGCATGCTGACAGGATTCAGTCCAACGTTCAGCAAAAAGCTCTAATGGGTTGAAATAATTTTGGGGTTTCAACATAGGTTTTAGTTTCTTTCGGCTAGGTGGATAGCCAGCAGTAAGGTCATGTAGCGGCTTGACGATTGTAGAATAATCCTTCACAAATCGCCGATAATATCCTGCAAATCCCAGGAACAATTTTAATTCAAGTTTTTCGGCACCGGCCAAGATGCAAGAGTGGAAATTTTATCAGGATCCGTCTCCACACCATCCTTGGACACAACATGGCCAAGATACTTCACTGAAGTTTGGAAGAACACACATTTTTCAATGGACAGTTTTAGTCCAAAATTCTTTAACTTGTTTAGGACTTTCATTAATCTTTCTTCGTGTTCTTCAAGAGTTGGTGCGAAGATGATCAAATCGTCAATAAAAACCAGGACTTCTTTCAGATTGAGCTCACCCATACATTTTTCCATAAGACGTTGAAAAGTGCTTGGAGCATTGGTCACTTCCTGTGGCATGCGATTAAATTCCCAGAAGCCTAAAGGACAAACAAAGTCTGTTTTGTTCTTGTCAGCTTCCTCCATTTCTATCTGGTAATATCCAGATTTTATGTCCAGCACAGAGAACCATTTAGAGCCTGCCAGTGCAGTGAATGCATCGTCTAGCTTCGGGAGGGCATAAGCATCTTTAATGGTTTGTATGTTGAGTTTTTGATAATCAATACAGAGGCGTACAGAGCCATTTTTCTTGCGAACCACCACAATGGGTGAGGCAAATGGAGACTCCGATTCACGGATTATTCCAGACTCAACCAATTCTTGCAGATGTTTTCTCACAGCATCAACATCCTGTGGATGTATAGGACGTGGTCTTTGTTTAAACGGTGTATAGAGTCAGACAATTTAATTTGATGTTTCACCTTGTCTGTTCAACCAAAATCAAGGTCGTGTTTGGCAAAAACCTCTGGCATGTTGTTGAGCTTTGAAATAATCCGACTTTTCCATTGTGATGTTAGAGGTGATTCTCCAAAATTGTATTGAAGCTGAGTTATTAATGGCTCTGCAGACTTATGGATTTGACATTGTGCTCTTTGGAAATAACAGACTGGAACGCAGCAATCTCTGCAATAGCTGCTCTTGCAGGGATGATGACTGGATGGTCTGACTCATTAGTTACCACAACTGGCAGGTGACAAGGCCGATGTTGAGGTATAGTAATGAGACAGGTGTTAACCATAAGTCCCCCAGGCAGACAGGAAGAGGCTGGGTATTTGACAACAACCACCTTCTCTTCCTTCAGTAACTGTGTGGTCAAACATCCCTCAAGGACAACAGTTTGACCAGATAAGATCGTTTGTGGTTGATCAGGCTGCAGAGTTAGGACAACTGGATGTTCAGATGCAGTTTGAGTATGCCTGTGCTGCAGGATCTTCAGAACAGTTTGATACCCAAAGGCAGTGGGTTTAAAAGTAGACTGGCTCTCAAAGTGCTTCTTGTAAGCAATGTCAAGGGTATTTGTGCCTACTAGTAAAAGTGGATGTGTGGTTTTGGTATCTGGGACCACCAGAGCTAGGGTGTCCACTTCAATCGATGAGCCAAGAAATTCAGGTGGAAAAGTCAAATTTAATTCAATGTACCCAAGGTATGGTACATTTTGACCATTGGCACCCTCCACTTCAGAGGCATAATTTCATGGTCAAAAAGGTGCGTATTATAAAATGAATGGGGTACTGTAGTGACTTGCGACCCACTATCAAGAAGACAGCTGAAGAGGGTTCCTTTTATTTGAATCTGGCCCATGCTCTTCATACCGATGAGACCCTTGGGTAATACAAAAGACAATTCAGAATGGGATTCGGGACAGCTGATAATAGCAGCTCCTGAGTGTCCCTCAGCAGGAACTGCATTTAGTTTAACTGCTGGTTGTTTAACTGCTGGTTTAACTGCTAGGTTAAAC
>CAEGAD010062908.1:0-13440 GCA_903067055.1 Poeciliopsis paucimaculata
CAGCAAAGATACTGCGCAGAACCCTCAAGCTCCCAGGCCTCTGGTAGAGGACCCGAGCTCAGAGGATAAGAACCACCCGCGGTGGGTGAGAAGGGATTTTTTTTTTTTTTTTTTTTTTTTATATATAGCCCTCAACCAAACTATGCAAAATAATGCAAAATGTTAAAGTATAGAAGTTAAGAGAATTTTGCCATCATCTGGTGATATGTTGGTTTTATTTCTTATATTTTGCATCAGTTTTCTCCTCTCTTATTATGTTTTCTCAGCTGGAATGTTGGTTGTAACCCCCGCCCCACCAACACCACCAGCCGCCCTCGGCCAGCAACCCCTGTTACCACCCATTGCTTCGTGCGGCTGGATCAAAGTCCAGAGTCTTGTGTGCTTTGGATTTCATCTCCGCTCTGTCTCTACCTGTTGCTTTCTTCATCTCTTTAGGTTATTTTCCTTGCTGCATCAGAGGAAGGAGCTTATTTTTCCAGCCCATTACCACCAGCTATCATGCTGGGGCGGTGTATTGGAGTGCTCTGCTAACATTAGAGCTTTACAACACTTGAAACAGGCTGCGCCTTATTTTCTCCATCAAACTAAAATTGTCTCCCAGAAGAATATCTTTTAAAGATCCGTTACAAAATGGTTCTTGTCCATCCCAGTATAAGGTGCTGTGAAATATTTGTCCTCTTACAAATTGTCTTTTGTTATTTCTTCTCTTGTCACACTTTAAATGTTTCATCCAAAGATAACAAAAGTAAATACAAAATTCAAATTTCAAGGCTGCAGACCTGCTTCTGTTAATTTCAGTTTTCATAATTCAACATGGAAAAAAGAGACAGGGCAAAAGTGGCATCGACGAGAGAGTCACTAAGCTAAAACAAAGCTGTTGGAGAACTGAGTGGTGTCTGTGACTCATCAAGTTCACAGAGGGCACACAGTGTTAAGGGAGGTCTGGTGTCAAACAAAGAATGAATATGCCTTACTGGAGCCCATGTCAACATGAACTCTTCAAAATGCCTAAGCATTTTAAATTAAGCTTTTGTGAACTTTCTTACTTCACCAGAGGCACAGAAAACTTTTTTCAAGCCCCAGGCCTAAATCCTAAAGACAACCGGAGGGGTGAACTAAATTCGAGAGAGAACTGAGAACTCTGTATGATGACTCTAGACGAATTATCAAAGATCCCTTTCTCTTCATATGATGCATGACCAAACAGTTCCAGGTTCAATATTCTGTTAAGGAACAAATCTATATTTTTACAGATTTGCTATTAAAAACTAATACCAATTGTAAGTAATTGCAATCTTTTGAAGCAAAAGAATTGCAGTCAGCAAAAGTTGTAAGGTTTTTGCTGTGTTCCCCTTTGTATTTGGTAATAAACTGATGTCTCTCTTATCAATCTAATCTGTACTTTGCAAAAAGGAAATCAAACGGATGTAGATCCTTCGTGTTGCTTGACAACAAAAAGTGAACATATTGCTTTTACTTCGCTTGCTTCACTCGCTCATGCAGAGTTGTTGCACCTGCAGGAAACTGCAAGCTGCGGAACTGAAGGTTCGTCAGGAAGCGAGAAGGTCTTTCTAACACAATGGGCTGGCAGAGCCTGCTAGCACAGCTGACAGTGACTGTTACAGTGTTTTCTCTCTGTGTTTTTCCCTCTTTGTCTCTCAGTGGTGTTATTGTCCAATCCCATGGCAGGGATTGGTTTTTGCTGAGTCAGGAGTTTTTGCTCTTGCTCTCAGGCATCAGCTTTAATAGCTTATGCAGGCTGATCTGCTGTGGAGGAGGGTGTATCCTCAGAGGGATACCATGAAGCAGGAAAATGTGATACTTCCTGTGGATGAAATGTCTGCCCTACAGATGTGACTTTTCATTCACAAATTTAAATCCTTGCTTAGCTTGGTAAATTGTTTTTTTTACTGTTATAACAGCAAACAATTTTTCTTATCCACTCTTAAAAATAGGATAACGATTGCATAAGTTCTAACACAATGGGCTGGCAGAGCCTGCTAGCACAGCTGAAATAAAATTCTTAAATATGACCTATGTGGTCTTTTGTGTCCAGTGGTTTGGGTAATATGGACTTCTTTGGCAAACTCATAAATGCTAAATTAGCTTAGATTTTAGGCTTAGTTTTATAGGTCAAATCAAAACTTAGCACTATTTTTCTTGAACTGTTTTCAGCAGTTTGTTTTACTAAGTCTAGGGCCCTGTTTACGCAGAGACTAGATTAGGTGTGTCCGCAAATATTTCTTCTCATTTACACTGTGTCCACAGGACTTTGGGATGCACAGCATAACATTGCTATCTAGCTTTCTAGTTTGTCATGCTCATTTTATTAATTATGATCTTTTTTTTTTACCTTCCTTCTCTATTCCAGATGCAAGTTTTTTAGCCTGACAGAAACACCTGAGAACTACACAGTCGTCCTGGATGAAGAAGGATTTAAAGGTAAAATAGTTATAAATAAACATGTAAAGGCAATTTAGAATTTCATCTTGATTCACAGGCTGGGCTGGGAAAGCAAACTGGACTATCTGCAGAAAATCCATCAATCTAGCTCCTTAGCATTGCTAAGACCAATACCACACAGAGACATTTGTAATATTAATTTAAGTGGCAAGATTAATGTTTGACTTTCTGCCCAGAACATTTTGTATTTCACTAGAATCTCAAGTGCAGAACTTTAGGCCTCATAGGTTTTTCCTTAAGCAGAATTTATATGTATTTGATGGGCAAATAAGAACAATGTTTCCACCCAATATCTTTGTCATGAGCAAAGATACTTTCTTGAGGTTCCTGATATTTCTCTAAAGGTTTAGCAAGAATTTGTGTCTGAGTAAAAACTAACACAAAAAACAAAGAGAAGGAATGTGTTACCTGTTCCTAATGCTGCCTCTTTTCTCTTAAAAGAATAACAATTTTCTGCCTGAAGGAACGCTGAGATCCAGCACATCAGGGAGCTTTTTTTTCTCAGTTTCTGAGTGATGCTTTCTTTCAGTATTTTACCTCAAAGTGTATGATGGGACTTTTTTGGAGATGTGATTGATTGACAAATAGATGTTTTGTTTAGATTAACACATTCGTCATTGCCGTACCCGCTGATGCAGATGTAGAAGGCATCCATTGCCTTCAGGGTTTTCTTGTTCTGAGTGCCTATTTTAGGAGCTAAGAGTTGGTGTATTGAGAAGCCACAAGGGGCTGTCTGTGAAAAATTATGCCAACTAGAGCAAAGGCTCTTTGAAGGGGAGGAAAGAAGAAGGAGCATTCACAGTCAGATGCTGTTTGGCAATGTTTTTAGTAAGGCTGACCCGTATAACTTCCTGGTTGACCAGCAGTATCAAATTAAACCAAGCAATTGTTTATTTCCTATCATTTCAAAAGACATATTTAATTCTGCACACTGCTGTAAAAATATGGTGGTCCAAATTTACAGAAAATGAGACTTTCTAGCATTTTTTTAAGTGATGCAGAATATTCTTATCTAGTGCGCTATTAATCACTATGCAAATGTATTTGCTTTTTAAAACATCTTAATTTTACATAACTTCTCTGTACCTGCCCCAAGAAGTTATCTTGATATGATATTTTCTTTGTATGTTTTACTTCATGTTTCCTAAGTAGACATATTTCCATTATGGCTACCCAACTTTAGACTCTTAGGAATTTACATTATTACATTATTAAGAATTCCCTTCAAAAATCCTCTTAATGACCTATTAACATGTCTGAATAGATAACAAATACTGCATACTGGTACTTGGTCTCAGTTTACAGCCTTCCTGATTGGTGTTGGCACTGTGGCCTGTCTTGAGCATGATATATTCTCGTGCTGCTTTTGTGATATAAATAGTGGGAGTTCTTTAGCTCTCTGCCATAAGGGGAAAGATAGCCTTTCTGTTAGGATGGTAAAAACAGGGAAGAGTAACTTTAAGCTGCCTGATCATTCAGGACCTCAAGAAAGTAGAAAATAGATTGCATCAAATCTAAATGAGATGACTTTATGGAGCGTTAGCATCAAGTCCCGTATGCCTGCATTAAGGACTAATATCTTCCATATATAGTGCCCCCTATTGTACCTCATTGCCAATTTCTGGTGTTAACATTGATAAACTGACTTCTACAGAAATCGTAGCACTTTGTTGTAGATTTCACACAGTGTAGTCCAGAGGTAGATGTGTCTTGAATGTTCATTAAAGGCTATGGCACAAAGTTTATGAACAGAATGAAGTATCAGTAGAAGCTTGTACTAAATCAAAGCTCTAATTATTAACCGATTTATTAAATTGAATCAGAAAATGTTGGAAAGTAAGAAATGTTCACTGGATTTTCTGTATTTGAATCCAAATAGAAAGTGGACATCAACTCTTGTTAGGTTAATATTAAAGCAGGCTGTTGCGGCAGGCTTCTCTTGAGTCGCCCCCTACTGGACATATGAAAGAATGCATGTCTGAGTCACTTGTACATTGCTGTTGTTATTCAATACAATAACACTATTTCCATGCATCATATGGTATGTTCAAAAGCTTCAATTTTTGTCTTGATTTGCCATGTGGATGATCATGGACAGACGGCCATGTTGTTTGCGGTTTGACACAGATCACTCTTTCTTCCCTTAACATTTGACAGAGCTGGCGCCCTCTGAGCACCTCCAGGTCGAGAGCTCCATCTGGCTGCCCCTCAATGTTGCCTCCAACGGCAATGCCTCCAGCAGTTCTCAGGCTGTCGGCGTGACAAAGATTGCCAAGTCGGTCATCGCGCCGCTTGCCCAGCAGCACGTTTCCGTCTTCATGCTCTCCACATATCAGACTGACTTCATCCTGGTGAGCGTCCTCTTAAAAACATTTGCAAAAATCTGTTGGATTTCTTCCTAAACGTGAGAAGCTTTTAGACAAAATAGGCCACCATGTCTGCATCTTGAGCTAAGGTCATTTCTGATAGAGCTGACAGCATCAGAAAATTGGTTGATGTATTACATGTCAAGAAGTAAATGAGCAAAAATGTTTAACAACATGGCAAACCACTGAGTCAGCAGGAATATTAATAGTTTACTTGGCGACTGAACTGTGGAAAGACTGCATTCTTTGGGCTTTAAAACATGTTATCTAAATATATGCAAATGTAACATTACTTGCAGATGCATTTATATACACACCCCTGTTAAAATACAAGGACTTTGTGATCTTAGATAAAAGAAGCCATGCTAAATCAATTTAAAAACCAAATAATGTGTCGTTCATCCTGTTCACCTAAGCCATATGCTTTTACATACTCTGCACACCTTTAACTAATACATTGTTGAAGAACCTTTTGATTTTACTTCAGCATTCAGTTTTTATTTTTTATTTTTTGTTGATAGTCTTTCAGTATTTATATATATTTTTTTATCTCTGCATTGGCTCTATATATTCCTTGACTCACAGTGATGGCAACAATAAAAATATCTATTCATTTTCAACTTTCTAACTGAAACCTGAAGGTTTTGGGTCAAAACTTATTAACATTTTGAAGCATTAACAATTTCATCCACCTTGATTTAAAGATAAAATAAAGTAACCATAGAGCATGACACACCACAGTTTACGTCCAGAAAGGACTTGATCAAAATATCAGTTTAAATGTCTGTAAACTTATGCAGAAGGTTTTTTTTTTGTTGTTTTTTTTCAAATTCCCACTTTTGCTATGTCTCTTCTAAACAACTCATGTTTGTAGTTAAGTAGTGGAGAATAAAAATAGCTGTAATATTAACAGCGGTGTGTAGAATTTTAGGAGCTCCTGTATTTTAAAATGTTACAAACAGTACAGTGTTTCAGTTTGTTCCCAATATTTGTTATGCAGGTGAGAGAGAAAGACCTGCCAGTTGTCATCAGTACATTGAATGAGGAGTTCAACATTTTTAAGGAGGTGGAAGGAGAGTATGTGCCTGTGGGATGCCAGGACTTTACCAACGGCCTCCAGAAGAACGGCAAAGAAGGTTTCAACATCAATTCTCTTAACTTTCAAACATTCATCAGACTTGCCTGAGGGAGAAAAAATACATTTTATTAGTAAACTCTAACCTTACTGCAGAAAAGGTGTTAAAATCTAAAACCTGTTTGCTCACATTTTATTTAGTTAAAAAATAGAGAATATATTTTTCTTTCCAATAATAAAACCAAATAAAGAAGTAGCATTTGTAATCCAATTAAAAAGTAGCAGGAAAAGATTAGGGTTTCTATAGCGGCATATTTGTGAAAGTAAAATTAAAATAATATGTTGGCGACTTCCTGCCTAGGTTCTCTAAAAATGCTTTATTTCTCAGCCCTGTTCTTGACTTAGACTGTATTTCTAATAAACACTTGCTTTACAATCAAGTGGTTTTTAACAGCCACATAAAATTTATTTATTTTTTTTTTACTGGCTCTGTGGAAACTTGTAGCTTCTTATTTTTGACCAAATCAGTTTAATCTACACTTTCACAACTTGCATGTAGTCTTAGACGGCTTGTTATCTTTACTTTTAGTTTGGTATAAGATGAGATTCTTCTATACATAAATCATTCTTCACAAAGTAGCTATGGCTTGTTCCTGTGCGTTAATGTTCAAACGTCACTCTGTTTTGCAAACTTTTACTTTATAAGTTTTGCAAACTTTTGTAAGCCTATTTCAAGATATTCCTACAAATTTGTACATTTCACTTCTCCATGTTTTCTGCTAAGCTAAAAAAAACTAAATGCAAGGCTTTGTGGTTAGTAAAATTTAATGGTCAAACTACGATCTGGTATTAATGGTCATTCCAGTTTAAAGGATTTAGATCTGTATTCAGGAGAACAGTAGAGAATTTAGATAGACATCACTTAAAGAACAGAATCAACAAAGTCTGCTTTAGGTTGCATACAGAGTAGTTATTCTGCACTAAATGGGGGCATCCTTTACAGGAAGCTATTGTTATGTAATCCTAAAGTACAGAACAAGGTCAGAACATCCTGAAAGGTTCATTCTTTACGCAATCTCCTACGTCTTTGCATCTCCATGGGATCTTGGCATTTTAACTACTCTTTGGATCAACTGACTTTTTAAACTGAATGTAAACGGTCTCATAAATACGTCAGAGGGCGTTGACTGTTGTCAATGTGGACTTATAGCTCAGCAGAGGAAATCAAAGTTTGTTGGAGATTTATTCATATGTTCTAGAGCAAATGATGCTAACATTGCAAGATAGTGATATGTTTACAGGTGGTTATATTGGATTAAGAAATGTTTTATTGATTTAAAGTAAGAGAAACTGATTACAGAAACGAGTATGGGGTTGCTAAGTTGTTTTCAGTGAAGTAACTCAAGTTCCATGGGAGAAGATCAAAGAGATAACATTGAATGCTTTGCTACTTTTTTGTCTAGAAATAAAATAGTATCAAAAGGAAAAAAAACAAAAAAAAAAAACACTTTAAGCATGCTCTTACTAATTTTAGGATTTCTCAACAACAATGTTATTTTAGGAATCTGGATTTTACTGTATGTGGGATTAATTTTTGGGCAATTCTGCACAATAATGCACAGGACAGTCTGCTTTAATTTGATGGTCATCAGCATTAGGAACTGATGTGCCTTAGACTTTAAATCATTTGTCAGATTTATCAATACCCAGGTGTTTAAAAGCTGGGATTGGCCCAGTGAGTCCCACAAATGATGCCCATTGTAACAGTTGTGCCAACTGATAATGCAAACTCTTAAATGTGTTTATCCCAAGTCATTCACATTTGTGAAGTGGAATAATGCATGTAACTCAAGCTTCTCTTTTTGCCACATAGACAACACTGGTACGTCATTTTCAACTAGAAGATTTATACATAATGCTAAAATTAAGCTGCAAAAGATTATAGAGGGTTAGGAATTAGATGAAAAATATCAATTGAGTCTTTGACCTGATAATTAATGTTCAGTAATTTTATTGGGGCATTGAAAATATTAGTGGAGTTTTTTTGTTGAAATAAAATGTTAGGGGTCCTTTTATCTTTTTAAACTCCAGTTGTGTACTTGATCCTTCCAGAAAAAAATATGTGTTTTTCTTTGGATTAAATTAGTTTATTAAGAGATTAAATTGACTTCATCCTATTCCTCAACCAAAAACATGAGTGCATCCAAATTTTAAGGTGTTGTGTTTGCTGTTCCTCCAGCCATCCAGCCAACAGTTCACCCGGTGCTGATCCCACAGAACCAGTTCTGCGTCATGTCTCTGGACCCAGACACGCTGCCGTCCATCGCCACCACGCTCATCGATGTCCTCTTTTATTCCAACAGGTAAGATCAAATTTCTTCACACTACTGCAGTTCTGCACTGAAGCACAAGATGGCAGCATACAATCTCATTTCATTATTCACTCAAACAATGTGAAATGACACTAGTTTGCTTTTGTATAGGTTGTTGCACTCTATTTGTATTGCTGTAATTATTGATTTAAAACTGATAATCTAATGTGGGGAACTGAAAATGGACTAAGCATTTTTTTCAAAGTTCTTATTTTTGTCATATTATTTTTTTACTTTTTAAAAAACTGAGTTTTCATCAGCTGAAAGCTGAAGTCATCAAAATGACAGAAATAAACACTTGAATTCTCAGTATAATGAACCTATTTAGTATGAGAATTACTTTCTAAAACAAATGTATTTTTCATTGATAATTGTATTTAGGGATATACCGATGTATATCTAAATGAAATGCGAATCGAATATTTTAGCTGCCATTGGTTTTTGTCATTCTGAAAGCGTTTTTGTGTTTAGCCCTAAGGAAGAAAGCGAATCGTCTACGGGTCAGGACTTGGAATGTATCAAGTTCTTCTCCTTCTCCCTCATCGATGGATATATCTCATTAGTGATGGACACTGAGGCTCAGAGACAGTAAGGATTCACTCACCAACTCCTTAGAAGTCTAACAGAATATAGACATGTTTGTAGCTACCATTAAAACAAATAAATGACACCCTGTTGGAAAACCTATTCAGAAATTAATTTATTTGTAATTTTGTGGTCCTAACATGGCCAGTCTTCATGTTATTATATTGAACTTTTATCAGTTGTTCTAGAGAATACATATTTGAACATTGTTTCTTAGCTTATAGTAAAGAAATATCATTTTATTTCAGGTTTCCTGCTGACCTCCTGTTCACCAGCTCTTCCGGGGAGCTCTGGCGGATGGTCCGCATAGGTGGTCAACCGCTGGGTTTTGGTGAGGCAATCTGCTTTACCTTTTTTCTGATTTTGACAGAACAATAACCACTTTAATGTCTGTATATCTAATTACTTTATACTAGAGCTTAAATGAGCAATAAAAGTAACATTTCTCTATTTAGATATTTTACCAGTACAATCTTTGTAAGACTCACCTTATAACTTTCAATATTATTTAAACAAAATTATCAAGCATAATTATAAAAATGAACAAATATCAATATTTGTTCATTTTGACAGCTAAAAAGCTGTCACAGGAATTGAACACAATGAAAAAAAGCATCCTATTTCCTAGTTAGCGTGTATAAATCCATTGCATTTGATATTATTATTATTATTATTATTCCTGAATAATCATTAAAATGTGATTCATGTTGTGTCCTGTTCATGTCTTAACTCTTAAAAGGGACATATCATACAAAATTAACATTATGGACATGATTGTACTTCCATTTGGATCTCTAGTGCTTCTACAAACATTCCAAGCGTTAAAAAAACATCCATACGTCTAGCAATAATTTATTTTTTTTGTTTGCTTCTGGAAACTAGCTGTTTTACCATTAAATGTTCTGGTAAATATTTTGATGTTGACTTAACAATCAGATGCATCTTTAATGGTTGTGCAGGAGTCTCCACTTCTTCTAGGTATGACTCGGTGTCAGAGATGTACGGTTATACAACTGTGCATCTGTTTGTGTATTAATAAAATCAAAAATGATTCTTCCTAAAAATGCGCCTTTAGTATCCCATTTTTCTTCATATTATCTTCCTTCCTGTCCTAATACAACTAACACAACAAGGACGTACCTTTCAAACAGCTGTAGAGAACTCGAGGCGCTTTCAAGAAACAAAAGCACCTGTGCACTTGGAAACTTAATTTCAACTTACAAGTTAAAGAGCTCAAAAATGAGCTTCTTTAAAACTAGGGCTGACAATCCCTTTGCCATTTTATTTCTCAGTGGAAGAAATGTGCCCTGTCAGCAGTTTGAATCTGGGTTTGAATGTGGCAAGTGCCATTCTCATGCCCAAATCATATGATCATATTGTGTGTCCTATTATCCTTAAATGCCAAACAGCTCAAATAGCCAATTAAAAGTCAAAATTGGTCACTTATGGGAAGGAGAAGATGTAAATGTAGCCTATTTTAGTCCTCTCCTCTTATTTATCTCTGGTAACCTAATGACCTGCAAGTGCTCAGACCTCTAGATCTGTCATGTAAATCACAAGTTGGGCAATGTCTGTCATCTGTAGATTCATCAGTGGCTTATAACATGTACTCTGCATAGCTTCATCGAGCTGTGACAGAACATCATTTGCTAAAATGATTCAGTTTATGTGATTGTAGTAATAGCTGACATAGAGATTTGTTTGATTTTGCTACTTGGTTTAATTTTTTTGTTTTTGCTTTCCTCTAAGCAACCTCTCTGTGGCAGCAGAGGACATGTTGGCTCCTTCACAGCCAACATGTCACTGAAGAATTTTTTTATGCTGCTAAAATGCATGCAATTTGGAGAGATCACTCATATGGCTCTGTCATAATGACCTCTTAGTTGGTTTCTTCAAAGAACTTGGGTCATTGTTAGTTTTCGTAGTGATGTTTAATATTCCTCTTTTTTATTAAGGGGGCAGTAGTACGTAAAACCAACTTTGTTTCAGCTGTCCGAATAATTTTTTTTAGTCAGATCTGTGAAGACACTGTTGCAGTAATCAATGTGACTAAAGATGAACACATCTAATAGTTTCTCTAGATCTTTCTGGGGCATTAGTACTTTAATCCCGGAAATGTACTTATAGTATTTTATTACTGAAGTTAACATAGATATTTGATTATCCTATAACATTTATTGTGCTATAAAATTGCACATAATATCACACAAGATGGTTGTGTGATATCCTGTGGGGCCATGACAGTCATGGTCCCACAGGATATGAGAAATAAAAGTTTGTTCATTGGAAAGATAAACCTGTACTGGTTGGTTTTAAAATTTTAATTTCTAAATCAACTTTTCTCACCATTCAACCACATCACATCTGCCTGTGCTTTATGTGGCTGCACTAACTATGTCCATACAGAAAATCTTGAGCTCAATTCATAATTTTTGCTAAAATATGATTTTGAACTTTTTCGTGGGGGGAAATTTTTGTATGTGGTTGTTCTTACCACTAATTAAATGCGACCACAATGAGACTTCTGTGTAAATGGCTTGCCTCCTCAAATTGCCCCACATGTACAAAAGAAGAACATTGACATGACAGAGCAGCACATTGTTTGAGAAGGTAATTTTTGGAGCCATTTATGGATCGATTTTATTATTTATACAGCAATGAGTGGTAACAATACCATTCTAAAAACATAACGACGCGAACAAAGCTACCTAACAGCAGTGACTTTTTGTGGCACATGTACTGCAACTTCTGTAGGGAAGTCTGTTTGAATGTTTAGCTGGGAGTGGTCTGATTCAGTGATACAGACTTATCTCATAGCTGGTTTACCAGGTCTCTAAATTTTACTGCACAGTAATAAAACAACTCTGGAATAATATATTTTCTATATTTTAGCAAATAATTTTCTGGTACTGATTAACATTCTGGATGGAACCAGCATTTGACCCAGACATATATTTTATACTGTGAAAAGTTAGAAGTGAATGTCCAAAATGTGCACTCATACAAAATATATTCATATCCTGACCTCTAGAAGGTAAATTCCAGCTTTTGTTTTTGACTGTGCTTTCTACAGAAAAGCACTCCCTTGAAACAGAACCGTGAAGACTAACAACCATTTTCAAAAGAAAAAAACAAAAGCAAAGAAATTCACAGAAAACTCCAGCATTTTTTAAATGTGCATTTGTGTTGATTTAGAATTACAAAAATGAGCAAACAGATCAAGAGCTTGGAATAAAAATTGTTGAATATTTTGAAGAAACCATGCTCTGCTGTGGAGATTTGTATATACCTGGATCACCTCTCCTCCTGAACATCCTAATTACTAATATAAAACTGGCTAGAGGCAGAGCTGTCACACCTTAATTTTTTTGTCCATGTTTAAAATTCCCCAAAGATCATGCCACCCTGGGAAGTGAGCCATATTGCCCATATCAAGAACTACAACTGGCAACAACTGACTGTTAAGTGCCGTATTTTCTGGACTATAAGTCGCAGGTTTTTTCATAGTTTGGCCGGGGGTGCGACTTATACTCCGGAGCGACGTATGTGTGAAATTTTACCACATTAGTATAGCATATCACATGCTATTTTCACGTTAAACCGCAAAACGGCGCTCTCGGCCTGTGTTGATAATGTGTGTGGTAGAAGCTAAGTTCCGGAGTTAGCCGAGTTGTTTACAAACGACACGAAGATGAAGATTTAGTGATTTGGGGTGACACGGATGGTTTGGTAAACTTGTTGGCATGTTATTTATGCTATAGTTATCTGAATAACTCTTAATATGTTGTGTTAACATACCAGGCACGTTCTCAGTTCGTTGTTTGTCATGTAGCGTTAGCATACCGTACAATTATTCAGCCTGTTGTTGCCTCTATTCTATTTTTATTGCCTTTCAAGATGACATGTCTGTTCTTGGTGTTGGATTTTATCAATTAAATCTCCCCCCAAAATGCGACTTATACTCCGGTGCGACTTACATATGTATTTTTCTGCTTTATTATGCATTTTATGGCTGGTGCGACTTATACTCCGGAGCTACTTATAGTCCGGAAAATACGGTAGTTATTTCTTTTGCATTAAGGCATCTCTGCTTTCATCTTATTATTGCAGTACTATAATCTATGAACCTATAATCTGTGATACTTTTACACTGATGGCATTTCCTCCTTGTGTTTCAGATGAATGTGGCATAGTCGCCCAGATATCTCAGCCCCTGGCAGATGGCGACATTTCTGCCTATTACATCAGCACCTTCAGCTTTGACCATGCTTTGGTGAGTCCATAAGGTTTTCCTATGACACCTGTAGCGGTAGAAACTAAATGTATTTGGGTAAATAGTTTTTGTAATCTTCACTTATCTCACTTTATTGCATACTTCTGGTTTGAGTGTGCATCTTGATGATAAAAACTAGATTCTGAAAGTTATTTTCTTAAAAATTCAGCTACTCGGAACTTTTCAATCAATCAATCAATCAATCAATCAATCACATTTTATTTGTACAGCACATTTCAGCAGCAAGGCATTTCAAAGTGCTTTACATCATAACAAACATAAAAACACAAAGTCATGTAACATAGA